>JAZDUH010000148.1:80000-140000 GCA_036419115.1 Scarus forsteni | reverse complement strand
CCTCCCCACATTACAGATATAAAATGTCTTATTGCATAAGACACATTTAACCTGGCCTTTGTACTCTATCCTCTCCAGCCATGACTGATACTTCGCCGAGTGCAGCCATACGTTGTTAAATGAGCACCTTCCTGGCATAGCGAGCTTCACTGAAGCATGTTAGCGCTCCATCCGATCTGCCCCTTGCTAAGTTGCACTGCGCATGTCAGCATGACCTGACGTGGCCAGAGGCTTATCAGATCAACTTCCGATATGAAATATTTATGATCAATTTAAATATCAACCTTACAGACTGGTAATACCAAATTTTATATTTAAGGGAGAAAGAAATTCATGACTTTTCCAAAACTTTTAGGGTGAAATTATGTTTTCAAAACTTTTCCAGGCCTGGAAAATGGAATTTTCAAATTCCATAACTTTTCCAGGTTTTTTCAAAACGTACGAACCCTGATATTCACATTGTTTCCGCTGGTGGATTCGAACCCACGGCACAGTGAAAAGTACAATCACATGCACATAGACGCCCTGCACCCAAACCACTCACCCACCTTTTCACTCATGTAATGAAGAAAAAGTGCAGTAACTGACCTGTCTTGATTCATAGTTATTCCGGTGTTATTTTAAAAATGTCTCAATGTATGTCACCGAACAAGAACATCATTGATTGCAGATAAAGATGAATTTAATGTGTAACATGCAGTTCACAGGCATCTTTCTGAAGCTCGTCAGAACCTTCTCTGAGACGGAGCTAAAGTTAGCATGACTGTTAGCCTGCCCTGGACCAGGCTTGTCGCTCTGGCTGAGTTTCCATGGTTACCAAGCTAAGCTAGCCCTAAGCCTTGTTGGTGGAACAAAACTCTCACTAAAGTTAGCGAAGCTGACTGAAATAAGTCAGGCTTAGACCTAAGCCAGCTTTGTGGAATACCCCTCAGGTGATCACTTTCGATCAACCTTTCAAAAAAATCGGCAGATACTGAAATTGTTATTGGCATCATTGTCATTATTTTAAAATGTTATCATAAGTAATAACAATTATAATAACAACAACAAATTTTGGTGGAGCTAGTCAGCCATGGACCCTTGGGGTGGACAAAATTTTTCTCCTCTAAATATTTCCCATTTGCAAATACATCATCTACAGTAAAAGTTAGTAGCTTATGTTTGTCAAATACATGTTTTATTTCTGGCAAAAAAATCTGACAAATTGGATCCTTTTGAAGTAGGATGATGACAATGAATTATTGCTTATCAAAAGCAGTCAATTTCATTGTAACGTTCATATCATTTAGTTTCAGCAAAATGAAAACCTAAAAATTCAATACTATAAAAAAGGAAATACAACTTAAATAACTATTACCATTGCAACTACAAAAATACTGTCACTATATGTTTGTAACCCGTATTAAGGAAATACAAGTTCATCAGTAACTGAGCTTTACATGGAATTAAAACTAAGGTACGCTTCCACGCATAAACTTTATAAGTTCTATGCTTCCCCTACCAGCCCCAGCAGGGTTTTGGAAAAAACTTGACTCAAAGATGAAAAAGTTAATTTGGAACGGCAAGAAGCCTTGCATTAAATGGTCAACTTTACAACGAGACAAACTGCAGGGTGGATGGGCTTGCCCAAACTTCAAGTTATATCACTGGGCTTTTGTGCTGCGCTCCGTCAAACACTGGTTTGGTGCAGGCGTAGCCCCACCCTGGAAGGCATTGGAGCAGGAGCTGGTCCGCCCTTTAAGGCTTAGAGATGTGGCTTTCTCTGGATTCAAACAAAAGAAGTGCTTCTCTCAATTGGGCCCAATAATATCACATGTGATACAAACTATGATGTCAGTAGAAAAGTATATGGATTTCAAGTCAAAATGGCATATGCACTCCCCTATTTGACATAATGCCAATTTATTGACAGGAGGTGAACCGTTCATCTCACAACTATGGGCCCGACATGACATTTGGATATTGGGAGACATCTCAGGCCAGAATGCAATATTGGATTTTCCAGATTTAATGTCCAACTACAATATCTCAAGAAACTCTCAGTTTCTTTATTTCAGAATTAGGTCGGCACTCAGTTCACTCAGGGTTCCTTTGGGGACTGAACTTAGGACTCACCCTTTAATATTATTGTTGGAGAGAGCTCCTCATAAGAAAACAGTCTCTTATATTTATAATAATCTACTATCATACACTCCTGTAGATTCTCCTGAACGTAGAACTTGGGGAACAGATATACATCTAGAAACTGGTACTATCAACTGGGATACTGTGTGGGAAAATGTCTTTAGTTCATCAAAAAACCCAAATCACCAATTAATACACTACAAAATTTGTCAGAGGACTTACTTTACACCACGCAAAAGACATATGCTGGGCTTGGCGCCCAACCCTAACTGCACATTTTGTCATCAGGACGTTGTGGATACACTGATGCATGTCCTGTGGCATTGCCCAGATGTACAAAGTTTTTGGGTTAAAGTTGTGGGCAAGGTGTCTGAGCTGATAGGGAGGAAACTCCCACTGGAACCAGCACTTCTCCTCTTGAATGATGACTCCAGGTTCAAGATCACTGAGGTAAAATGTAAACTCTGGATTGCTGGCATGACGGCTGCGAAAAAATTATCGTTCTAAGGTGGCTTCCACCACACCAGCTATCAATAAAGCATTATGCAATAAAGCAAGTGGTCATCAACTCGCATTAATAATTCCAATCCACGAACGCTGGAAATGTGGAAAAAAGCTGCAGAAGACGTTAAAATGTTATTAGCTTGATCCTTGAGACTCTATCTCTGTGAATTATGTAATCTTGTATGTAACGTCACTTCTTTTCATTGTTTTTGACTCTTATTTTGTAAAACCTATGAATGTGTGTCCTGTGGGGAGGGGGCCGAGGTGGGGGAGGGTGGGGAATGGGGTTGTTGTATGTTGTTAATGGGGGGTGGGGGTGGAAGAGGGTGGAGAAGGGGGATGGGGAGTAGCCCAGGGTGTTCTGGGGGGAGGGATGGGTGCAGGGTTGTGTGTGTTCGATGTATGGGTATTAATGTTTTCATTGTTTGTTTTGAAATTAATAAAAAATTGATTACAAAAAAAAAAAACTAAGGTACGCTAATTTGTGGTGCAATTTACACCATTTTTGGAGTGTTTTACTAACATTTTTAATGTGTAGCTTTAATGCATTTCCTAATGCTGATAGTTTTAAACAAAACAATAAAAGATTAGTTTATTGCAAATAGTAACCCATGTAAAACCTATTAATTATTTTATAGAAATATTTCAAATATTTAAAAATTATGTTGTCTACATGGTATTGTAGTGACATCTCAGATTAAACTGTAGCCATCTTAATTCGATGGTGGGTGGCAAGTATCACTGTGTCACTGACTTGGGTCATACTGAGTCACTGGGAGAGCCAAATGCTACCCTCTGGCTGCTAGTTGCCCATCCCTGCTCTGGACTTTTGTGTCGTCAGCAGGGCAATGGGGCGCAACTGTGTTAATAATAAGAAGTCCTTGTTGTTTATGTCAAGTTCTTAACAGCTCTTAAATCACATTTTTTAAAACTTCAACCGTTTAGGCATTCGTATTTTCAATTAGATCCTCTTGATTTGCTTGATAACTTTGTTTAGAAGACAAGATGCTGTTGATGTCATAGGCTGCCAGCGTACCGTGGGATTAGCCAATCGCAAACTAGACATCAACCGAACCAACGAATCAAAATTAGACTTCGGTGGATGAGGCATCCGGACTGCGTTAGCGCAAAGCACACATCGTTACAAATCATCTCTGGTAAGTCACGCACGGTAACCTCACGCGCATGTACACCAACAGTGCCTCTTGTGTATGATTCAAAATACTCCGTCGCTAATTAGCTCATTTTGAGCTTGCATCCAGTTGATCCCTATTTCGAGCATCCTGTGGAGCGATCAGCCTGTTAGCGAATTAGCACAACCTTCTTGGTACAAGTCTCTAATTTTGTCCTGAATTTATGCAGCGGGTTGTCTGATGCGACTTAGGCTCCCCGTTGAGGGTAAAGTTGATTAAATATTATGATAATTGATAGTTCACGAGGAATGCATGTAATGTTTTCCCAGTTAGTTTTGTTTTACCTCCCCTTGAGTCCGTTATCTGGAAGTCAGTTACAATGAGATGCCAGCAGGAGTCACGTGTAGGGTGCGCATATTTACCATGTTAGTCTGTCTTATAGAACAAACCTAGCACATTTTCGTGTCTTACCTTAACAATGGCTATAAAATGCGGTTGTGTTTAACGGAAGTGAATCATGTTACATTGCTTTGTTTCAAACAGCATCGGAGGTCAGTGGATGACGCACGAGACTGAAGTACGACAACGTCCGTTTTTCAAAATAAGAGTTTACCACCACTTCTCTCAGCGCAAGCACAAATAATCTGATCATATGAATTAGTCTGACATTTTCTGACTGTCCCACTTTCACCTTAAAAAGGATTGTTTTGGCGGAGTGGTTATAGCAACCAGGCACGTCCCACATACCGGTACATGTTTCTGCCGGTTCGTGTTCAAATCCAGCCTGTGACCACTCTTTCTCAAGTCTATCCACTGCCAGTCTCTCTCCTATCAACAAAAGCACAGATCCCCACCACAAAAAAGAGCCTTCACATTAAAAGTAGCGTGTCTAGTGATGTGTTTTTGGCCATCAGATTCCTACATTTCTATCATACAAGAAAGCCACTGATCATTTATTTTACGATGTAGATGATACACATGAAGTGCTTTCTGTGTTTATCTGTTATCAGATAAAAAAAAGCTGAACTGGTTTGTTTAATAACTTCATTTTCATTCATACATATTTTATTAACTAGATATAATTGTTTACTTCACCTCTTGTAGCACAAGTAAAAGTAATTTGATGCATTTTTAACTTGGTACTTGTGAAAAAAATGTCATCAAAGTACCCTAAACATGACTTTTTTGTCTTAATTTAATTTCAGACTAAAAAAATCATGTTTTAGTACCACATTAACCCAATTTTATTGTTATCACTGTTTAACTACACGCACGTATAATGTCACATACTCTAACTGAGCATTTTTTGAGTTTATTCTTAAATGATGCATTATGATGCAAAAAACAGAAGATATAGCTAAATTTGATGTTCATTAAAGTCCACTTGAAAAAACATATTATGGGCCCGGTAAACGGTTTAGAGTACTTTGAGTGTTCAGTATTCTCTAGTACTCTTTGTACTATTTGCAAAGATCACATGACATTATTTAAAGGAAATGATGAATGTGCTGTGTCAAGTACTTTGGTGGTTATTCATCAAAAAGTACTTTGAAAAATTAATTTCTGTTGTGAATGTGTAACAAAAAGTAATGTCTAGAATGGTATCAGGCTCATGAAGTACAACCAAAGTATGATTTACCTGGTAGTTTAAGTTGTTTAAAGGTTTGATGATAGACCTGTACTGGGAACTTTAAAAAATGGGTTACTCAAAATGTGAACACTGGTGATGTCAGATTATGTGTTTAAAGATAACTGTGTACAGTAGTTGGACCTGCCTGATTCATTGTCTGTTATCAGACTGATCCATTTTACCAAGCTCCAGCCTACTACATTTTGTGCATCCCAAAGCGGCACGGCCTAATAGGCAGGAGGTGGTGGGAGCTATGAACAAGATGGTTGCTTGTCCTGAGGTTAGCATAGATGCCAACACCTTCAGTAGCATTTTTATCAGATCTTGACAGCAGATTTTTATTTCATGAAAACGAAGTCAACACTTTAAACTTCACAATGGTAAGGGTATTTTTGCTCCACTTCCAACATGTTTTGATGGGAGGTTGTTTAGAAGGTTGCTGACATTCTGTTGCTGCATTATCTGATTGGCCTCTGATAAATGTGATTGACAAAACAGTACTCCAATCACTTGCTTGATCTACTTCTGAAAGGTTCTGCCATCCCCAAACTTTCAATGGGCTCTTTCCCAGAGGGAAAAAAATATATAGAAGCAGTCCATCTGGTGTGCTCGGTGAACTTAAATGGTGGATTACTCAAAGCTCATTGTCGAATGATTAACATAACTTTGTATGTCAGACAAAAGGCACTGTTGGGTATCAAAGTCGATAATTCTTAAAACTGAGCTGCATTGGGTATTTGAAAATTGATCACTCACAAAATGGTTCATTCTCCTTGAGCATGAAATGTACTTTTAAAAAAAAAAAAAAAAACAGAAGGTGTGAGCACTTTACATTTAGGAGCAGCTGATTTGAACAGTCACATTAGTTACCCATAATTTATTTGTTCAGATGTTTCTTAAAACAGTTTTGAAAATCAGAAATTAAAATGCATCATATAATTTAGCAGCCAGATTACTTTATGTATTGTAGACATTTTGGTATCTGTGTATTTAACACATTAGTTCAGAATTATAATATCATTGGTTGCAATGTTGTTAGCAAATATGAGATAGTATTTGATATGTTTTTTTCTGCAGATACACAACTTTACCATTACCAATGGGGCGAAGAAAGTCAAAGAGAAAGCCCCCACCTAAGAAAAAGATGACTGGCAACCTGGATGTCCAGTTCACATGCCCTTTCTGTAACCATGAGAAATCTTGTGATGTTAAAATGTAAGTAACTCTTTATGCTTGAAAAGAAATGCAATGCAAGGAACAGTGTAAACAATACTACTGTCTTCCAGGGAACGAACTAGAAACACAGGGATCATATCATGCAGTGTGTGCTTGGAGGAGTTCCAGACTCCCATAACCTGTATCCTTTTTGCCAAAATTGTTGCATTATCTTGTGGAGCAAGGACTAGTGTTCAATGTTTCATGATGGTGAAAGGTTACAAAGTAGTCCTGTTTCAGAGTATTGAAAAATGAAATTATGTCAAATAGCTATCATGAGGGAAGTAACCACTGATTTTGTTTTTGAAAAGAAACCAGCTGCATAAAAGTGTGCATAATTTTTATTGTTACCCCACTCTCACCAATATTATTTCTCTAACACTACCTCTGGAGACTGAGCAAATGGGGCTTCAACTTGTTCCCCCTTTTCTAAGGCTGCGTTTACACGGATACTTCTGACTAGAAAATGCAAAGATTTGTCCTGCGCGTTTTAGAATTCTTCTGTGTTCAGATGACGACGCTTGGAGTCGAGTGAATCTGCTGCAGTGTGCATGCTGGTTCAGTAGATGCCGGTGTAGGTCTACAGAGAGGCAGCGCTGCTACAACACACGAATGAAGAAGAAAAACTTTTCATAAAACAACAATGGCGAATAGACACACAGAGACGCAGGAGTTTCTTTTCTGGACAACAAATCTGTCTGGATAGTTTTGTCTGGATAACAAACCGAGCACAGTTAGACGCTCACACGTTACTCGGCAGACGGCCAAAGCTGTTGTTCCTGGTATGCACGCATAGCCTTCATGTGAAATGCGGTGACATCAGCGATTCACCCTGAAATGCTTAAATACGGGTTTACATGGAGCTGAATGGAGAGCGGTTTAAATCTTTAAAAAGAGCCTGTTTTCAAAAGTTTGCGTTTTAGGTGGAAACGCAAGGCGTTCTCATCTGAACGCATGGCCAAAACGCAAAGAAAATGTATCGGATTTGACCGTTTTCGGTGCCATGTAAACGCAGCCTGAGAGTGGGGGAGAAGCGTCACTGGGGCGTAAATGATGCAGCCTGAAATGGGAGCATCATAGCGACTGTTAAAAGAGGCATGTGCATTTATGGGTTATTTATCACCAGTACTGTAATACAGTTACAGATGCACAAGCATATAAAATGTGTTCTACCCTTTTGCTGTGTGAAAAAAGGATAGTTTATCTTGTTTAGGTGTGTATATAGTTTGTAAGCCTTGTATTGCTTTCAAATGGAATGAACCTTGACTTTCTTCAACAGATCTGTCTGAGCCAGTGGATGTTTACAGCGATTGGATTGATGCCTGTGAAGCAGCCAATCAATAACCAAATTTTCCTCTGTCTCCAACTCCTCTCTGTGACTTAAATTTGTACTCCCCTGTCTGTGACTTGCATTTTTTGTATGCTATTTGAATTCAGCTCTTGAAAAATAGGTCCTGATCTGCCAATACACTGTTGTAAAATGTGCATAATTGATTTAATCCCTATAGTAATACTGGTAAGGCATGACATGTTATTTTCAATCTGCTTTGGAATGGCACACTGAGCATTACACATTCTCTGGCTGGGCCAGAGGGTTGTCATCATTTTTATCTATTAATGTTACATATTTTCTCACCTAAAACAGTCCATGTTCTCCATCAATTTCTAAGTGGCTGAAAATAGAGAATTTATGAATCTCTTGGGTTGCAGTAATTAAGAGTTGTACATAGAGTCAAACCTGTCACTCTCTGGCAGTTTTTGTTCCTACCTATTCACTGATGTACTGAAACCTGTTATGAATGCATGTTTTTTTTGTACAGTTGGATATTCAACTTGCAGTCATGTATTTTTTCTTATTACACCTCCTCTGTTTAATGTGTATTATTTTTAGTTATTACCTTATTGTGAAAATTAAACCAACATATTTTCTCAAGTGTTTTATTGCACAAATATCACGTGTAAAGCATAAAGAGTTGAAGAAGTCAAATGTTGGCAAAGATTTTAAATTTAGACACGTACACACAAAAAATAAACACAAATAAAGCCAACACATTAAATACATAACATTGTGACCTATTTGTGAATCATGGGGAGGGGGGATACAATAGAACTCTTACAAATATTTACAGAATTTTACAAGACAATGTACGCATTTTTTTAATGATCTACAAACCAGAATTGTGCTTATGTGTTTGTTACTAGTTGTTCCTAAACCATGACTGAAAAGATTTAGCAGCTAACTAAAAATAAACAGTGATTGAGCTCTTTATGGACCAATTTAACTCAGGATTCATAAAGACAAGAAATTTAGACAATAATCCAATGTCAGCAAGTGCCTATGTATCATTTAACCAGCCACTCTTCTGTTTGTTTACTTTCATTGCTGTACATTAAGAAATTATCCTGTTATAGCCTGAACTGCAATAACAATAGATTCAAGATATTTGGTAGGTTAAAAGTACAAAAAAGAAATTCCAAATTGAAGCCTCAGCTCCTATGTCTTGTTATATACCAAGTAGTCATTTGTGTTAAGCTCTACTTCCATACTAGAACTGAAGAAAAAAAGAAAAACTAAAAACAGTCTTCCAGAATTCCTTTATTTCAAATTTTACTTGAATAAATGCATATTGACTGAATATATTTGAATTTGACAAGTTTAAATGTATATTAGCCAAAATTTTCCTGGCTCTAACTGCATTACAACTTCACAAATCTAAAAAAACACACATTTGTTTGTTTTTCAGAGGATAACCATTAATGAAAAATTTAAAACAGGACAAAAATACAGCTGTGATCAAGTTAAGCCCATTTCAAAAGAACACAACATGACACCAACTTTTGATATCTATGAAGACATTTGGCTATTAGGACTTATAAAAAAACCTTCCTTGATACACAGAGCTGTGCAGCATTAATGTAAAGTCACCCTGGGAAGTGACATGGTGATTAATTTTGCAAGCTTTTCGAGGTTAAAAAAATGTAATTGCACGTGCTTACAAAACAAAGCAGTGTCTTTCCAAAGCATGGATCCTTCTATGTTCTCTGTCATCTACAATCTATGTGCCATAAACTTTAATGAAATTGTAGGGCCCTTGAAGCTCTCATGTGGACAAACTATCCCAACTAGGCCAAAGTCCTATTGTGTTAAGACACTTTTGTCTGTATTTAATGAAAGTTTAAATTCTATACTATCTATACCATTTTAAGGCTGGATTTAAAAGGTTGGGAAGGCGAGGGCTATGTATAAAGCAACACTGTTGGTTAAAGAAGCTGTGGAAAAAATAACTGACAGAGGAATTTCAGATAAACCAGAGTGTAAGCACATTTTAGCTGTTAAAAATCTCATAGTAATATAATCTCAGAAAAAAAAATGTCACACCATATTTCCATTTTGGTTTTGGCCAGACAAACTATAAATTATTGGGAACTTGTTTGACAAGGCTGGAGAATGAAGACATCAGTAACAGAAATCAGAGTTAGATAGCAGTCTGGAAGGTTGTGAGTGATTGTCATGAGGCATTCAATGTTATTTTAGTCAGAGTACTGGTTGTAGCCATCAAACTCCACCTCACTTCCATTGTCGTAGTAGGTCTCAGTTGGATTAGTGCAGTACTTATTGTCAAAAACCTGGCGTGGCAGGCCATAGGTAGTCATGCCCTGCTGGGAGGCCACTTTATTAGTACCCATCTGCAAAGAGATAGTTGAGGTGTCACAGTTCTCCAGCTCCAGCTTCCTGTCAAAAATGTGCCTCCTAGTTCCTGGGGCTGTCATGCCAGCCTAGAAGAGGAAGATGAAATGTGAGCTACGTTAGTATAGTAGTATGTTAAAAAAAAAAATCATATATATATACATATATATATATAATTTATTAAGGGAGGTACACCCTGAACCTGTCACCTGTTGATCGCAGGGCCACTTTGAGAGACAGACAACCATTCACACTCACACTCATACCTAAGGGCAATTTAGAGTCACCAATTACTTAATGACCATGTTTTTGGTCTGTGGGAGGAATACACATATATATCTATCTATCTACAGTATATATACTGTATATATTATCGTTCTATTTTATTTATTTATTTATCTCAAACTTAAAAAAAACAAAACAAAAGGAAATAAAGAAATAACAAACAACAACCAATCCAACAAGTAAACCAACTGTACTGTTACAGTACATTAACAAATTAAGCATGTGAGTGCAAACACATGCACAGCAAACAGTTTGAGAAGGAACCGAAAGAAGTAAAAAAGCTTATCTAGTCCTGCCCCTTCATTACAAATCAGATACAATACTAAATTATAGCTCAATACCCGCTGTCATTAGTCATGAAAACAATGTAAATTTATGGGTAATAGTAACCCCCTTCTTCATATTAATCACCATGACAACAAACAAACATCCTCAATTTAAGTAAGCACTTCAGAGAAATCATTATATACATTAAATGTCCATATGATACATATCCACATATTGTTTATATAATCAAACTATTTTTAATGCCAACAGTATTCATAAACATCCATCTCTTAATGCTATAAAATTCCCCATAGTATATCTGTTCTAAACTACATTTTAAGTTATGTACTATAATTACTTACATATTTTGATAGCAATCAGTGTTTTGGTCCAAGGCCACATTATAACTAAATCACCTGTATGAGTTTAGTAGTTCTTTTCTATAGTGTAATTTGAATATTTGCATGTTACTGCACATTTTTAAAGTGACATCCAGTCTGTTCCAGAGTTTGACTCCACAAAAAGAAATGCAGATATTTTTAAGAGTTGAGTGAATGATGGGACAAATTAAATTATATTCACCCCTTAGATTATTGCCCCCCTCTCTGGTTTTGAATTTTTTTCGTAAATTACTGGGTAAATTATTGTGCAATGCTTTATATAGCACTTGAGCTGTTTTCAGATTAACTATGTCATAAAATTTTAGCAGTTTTGATTGTAAAAACAGAGGGTTAGTAAGATCTCTGTATCCAGCATGATTTATGATCCGTATAACTCTTTTTTGTAATGTGCAGATCTTTTGTAGATTGCTCTTATATGTGTTACCCCAGACTTCTGCACAGTAGGAGAGGTATGGCAGGATCATGGAGCAGTAGAGGGTGCGTAGTGATTTTTGTGGCAGTAAATATTTTGTTTTGCCGATTATTCCAATACTTCTTGATATTTTTGAGCACAAATATTTTATGTATGGTTTCCAGCGCAGCTTATGGTCAACCAGAATACCCAAAAACTTACTTTCATAGACTCTATCAATAAGTATGTCATCAATTTCCAACTCAATTATACCATCCGTCTTTCTATTTCCAAATACCATTAATTTTGTTTTAGTAACATTTAGTGATGAGTTTGTTTTTGTCAAACCAACATTTCAGTTTACACAATTAGCAGCTGCTCCAGGTTATCTCCAGTACATAAAATATTGGTGTCATCAGCAAACACAATGAATTTTAATAAGTCAGACACTTTGCATATATCGTTGATGTATAAAATGAACAACTTAGGGCCCAGTACTGACCCTTGTGGGTCATCACAGGTAATGTCTAAATAATTTGACCTGTAATGACCCACCTGAACAAACTGAATGATGTTGCTGATATTCCAAGAGTGAATTTCTTTGAATCAAGACTTGTAGATATTTCCTCGATGAAAGGGCAACTCCGGTTTTTTGACACCTGGGGCTCTAATTTCGTGGCGCAGCGCAGGGGGCGCAAGCCTGGCGCACCCCACGCAGTGTTAATTTCGTGCGGCGCACCGCCGTGCGCTGCCAATTTGACAATTTGGTAGACCGTCTGCGCAGAGATGGGTGTGACGGGCGCACCAGGAGGTGAAGGCGCACCTGGGGGAGGTGCCGACAGATTCGAGTGGCGCAGTGACAATTTCGTGCCAAAAAACAGTGCAGAAAGTGCGCTGAAAGCACGCCAGCTCGAACCTGGTCTAACCTCGGCGCAGGGCGGAGCGCACCCTCCGCAGCTGTAATTTGGTGACAAGCGCACATGTGCGCACGCCTCAGAGCAGGTTTCCAAAGTGTCAGGCACATTTTAATGCAATAAACAATCACAGCATTCACTATTTAATGTCCCCGTCTGAACCAGCATATACATTTGTATCTAAATTAATTGTCCCGTCACATCTGATGTCGGATTAAAGCCGTTTGTCATAATGGAAACTTAACCTGACGGCAGCTGGAAGTTTGATGCACATCTTACAAGTCAACAATAAACAGCCTTAACATCTGATACTGAGTAAATATCTGGCTTCACTCATTTCATTAAATTCAAAGAAAAAAAGGGGAAAAAAGACGAAGAAAAAGGAGAGAAAATAAATGTCTGTCACTCAGGATTTAACCGTGATTTCCCACATTCCTCTATTTTAGTCTTTATTTTTAACGTGATCTAAAAAGATGGAGAGCATTATTGCAAGGAGGATGAGGAGGAGACACCGGGAGAGTATACAGTATCACTAAAGGCTCTGCTATTTGGCGATGACAAACCAGGAGTGCAGGTGGATCACAAGTATTATGAATGGATAAGCCAGCTGTGGTGTAACTGTCTCTTATTTTTTTTTACTCCTATTAATGACAAAGGAACAGATTACATCTGTCCCGGGAGCTGGCCCACACGGTGACGCGCCCCGCTGTCCATTCTCATGCTGAATGACAGCAGCTCTGACCGTCTCCAGCAGCGGGGATCATTCAGACCAATCAGACGCTGCGCCTCGGCCGCAGCGCATTTAAAGGCGAGGAGAGGTGCTCATTTGATTGGTGAAGAAGGCTATCGGCTGTGTTAATCCCACTCACGTCTATTCTCCTCCTACTGTGACATTTGCGCGGAGAGGCAGAGACGTGGGCGTGGACGCGCAAGCTCTGCGCCCCTGTGCGCCATGAGTGCGCCTCTCTTGGCACTGCAGGAAACTTGCAAAGTGCGCTGGTCCAGGCAGGTGCGCCTGGGCTTGCGCCTGGTCTACGAAATTAGAGCCCCTGGACCTTATTTATGGGTTTGTGCATGCTCATATACTCACTCATACAAACATCGTGCAGCTCGGAGTCCTTCAGAAGTTATTTAGATCCAACCGCACTTAGCGGGGGCCACGGCAAGGGAGCTTCAGCGCGGGACATAATCTCTGCAAAATCGCTCGTCTCTACCACAGCCCGGTTTGTCATTGCAGAGAAATCCTCCAGAGTAGTCAGACATATAGATCCATACGCGTGTCGGCCAGTCTCAAGTCCCACTCTGAGCAGCTAACACACTCCTCTTCTGTTGCTATAGGCGAACACTGTCCACAAGCGCACCACCAGTTCGCATTGAGTCGTGGACGTGCTCCTGTTTGTTGTTCTCGAGCCAGCTGTTCGTCTCTCTCCCTCTGCATTCTTCTTTCATGGAGCTCCTCGTCCATGTACTCGGGCTCAAACCGGTAAGGACAACCGTCTGACTCTTCGACATCAGATAAATATTCTGCCGTGTTGCTCAGCAATGCCGGCAAAAAGTAATCAGCTGTACCTTTGTGTCGTGCGGCTATGACGTCATCAAAAGTTTGTTTACCAGGTCAGCTGACCCACCTGAAGGCGGTAGACGAGCTGACTTTATGATAACACTGGCGATGGATGAAAAAATATAGTCGAAATGAGCGATTTTGCAGAGATTACGTCCCGCGCTGCAGCTCCATTGCCGTGGCCCCCGCTAAGTGCGGCTAAATCAGTTGGATCTAAATAACTTCTGAAGGACTCCGAACTGCACGATGTTTGTCTGAGTGACTATATAAGCATGCATACACCTAAAAATAAGGTCCAGGTGTCAAAAAAACGGAGTTGCCCTTTAACTCCATCAAGGCCAGGGAGGTGGATCTACCTGATCTGAACCCATACTGACTTTCCATTAAAATGTTGTTTTTCCCTATAAATGTATCCAGTTTATTGTTGAAGAGTTTTTCCAGAGCTTTTGAGAACTGTAACAACAGAGAGACCGGTCTATAGTTCGTGAATGAGTGTTTATCACCAGATTTAAAGAGTGGAATGACCTTTGCAACAGACATTTTGTCTGGTAAGGCTCCTGTTCTGAAAGACAAATTAAATATGTAAGTAAGTGGATCTATGATGCAGTTTATTGTATTTTTTACTAAGAACATATCAATACCATCTTTGCCTGTTGAGAATTTGTTTTTACATAACTGTGTCAATGATCTCTTTTTGTGTCACTGCTCCCAGAAATACTGAATCCCTCACACTTTCAATACAGATGTCTGCATCAGCAACAGACTGCGCAGCATTGTTAAAATCTCTCGCCAACTTTGGCCCCACTTCAACAAAGAAATTATTAAATCCCTCCACTATTTTAGATTTACTATAGACCTCTTTGCCATTTACAACAAAGTGGTCTGGGTGACTCACTTTATTTTCAGACTTAGTTATTTAATTTATTATATTCCATATTCCCTTAATATTATCTGTGTTTTCCTCGATTAATTTGCCATAGTAAGTCTTTCTACTTGTCCTAATAATATTAATAAATTTATTTTTATACCTTTTATATTTTTGCTCAGATTCTTTTGTTCTTTGTATAATAAATTGCTTATATAACATATTCTTCTTTTTGCATGCATTCTGAATTCCCCTTGTCATCCATGGTTTTTCCAAATATTTATTTCTGTATTTATATTTTAATCTACAGTATATCTATCTATCTATCTATCTATCTATCTATCTATCTATCTATCTATCTATCTATCTATCTATCTATATACAGATAGATAGATAGATAGATAGATAGATAGATAGATAGATAGATAGATAGATAGATCGATAAGACTAAAAAGGCCATTGCTTTCTATACAGCCAAAATAAACTGAAATGGTTACATTTTTTCACACAAAACCAAAAAAGTAAATTATATTTTTATGGCTTTCTTTATCATTGATTGAAACTTGTATTCTTGCTGGCACTGGTTTATGTACTTTTTGACAGTCTCTTTTTTAATTTGTTCTACACATATGCAAATTTGTTGGTACCCTTCTGTTAAGAAAGAAAACCCACAATGGTCATTGAGATAACTTGAAACTGACAAAGTAATAATAAATAAAAATGTACTGAAAATCAACTAATGAAATTCAGACATTGCTTATGAATTGTGGTTCAACAGAATTGTTGTAAAAACAAACTAATGACACTGGCCTGATCAAAAATGATGGTACCCTTTACTTAATATTTTTTTGCACAACCTTTTGAGGCAATTACTGAAATCAGGCAATTTCTGTAACTCTCAACGAGACTTCTGCACCTCTTGACAGGTGTTTTTGCCCACTCCTCATGAGCAATCTGCTACAGCTGTCTCAGGTTTGAAGGATGTCTCATCTAGCCTGCATGCTCCTTCCACAAATGTTTAATAGGATAAATCAGGGATCACAGACAGCTGACACGACTTGCCAAAA
Organism: Scarus forsteni; assembly: GCA_036419115.1. Classification (NCBI taxonomy): domain Eukaryota; kingdom Metazoa; phylum Chordata; class Actinopteri; order Labriformes; family Labridae; genus Scarus; species Scarus forsteni. The sequence goes on along the minus strand of JAZDUH010000148.1, from coordinate 123,955 downwards.
AGCTCCAGTTTTGTCTCATCTGGCCAAAGGACATTCTCACAGAAGCATTGTGGCTTGTCAGTATGCATTTTGGCAAATTCCGGTCTCACTTTTATATGATTTGCTTTCAACAGTAATGTCCTTCCATTCAGTCCATTTTGGCTCAAACTTTGATCGATGGTGTAATCTGATACCGATGTACCTTGACTTTGGAGTTCACCTCTAATCTCTTAGGAAGTTGTTCTTGACTCTTTTGTTACCACTCAAATTCTCTGTCTCTTCAATTTGTCATCAATTTTCCTCTTGTGGCCACATCCATGGAGGTTGGCTACGGTCCTGTGGACCTTAAACTTCTGAATAATATGCGCTACTGCAGTCACAGGACCATCAGGCTGCTTGGAGATGGTCTTACAACCTTTACCTTTAACATGCTAGTCAATAATTTTCTTTCTATTCTCCTGAGACAACTCTGTCCTTAGCTTTTTGTGGTCCATATGCAGTGTGTGGTACACACAATGATACCAAACAGCAGCACAGTGACTACTTTTCACCCTTTAAACAGGCAGAATGACCGATTACACGCTTGGAGACACCTGTGATACTAATTACAGGACACACTTTAGTTTAACATGTCCCTATGGCCAAATCACTTTCGATCTCTTGTAGGGGTACCATTATTTTTGATCAGGCCAGTTTTATTATAATTATTTTTTAATGATTCTGTTTAACCATAATTCAAAGGCAGTGTCTGACTTTCATTAGTTAAAGGTGCTATGAGGAGAATCTATTACCGGCGACATTAAGGCTGCATTTACACAGACGCTCCTGACTTAAAGACGCAAAAATTTGTCCTTTGCGTTTTAGAATTCTTCTGCGTTCAGACGACGACGCTCGGAGACGAGGTAATCCGCCGTTGTATGCATGCCGGTTCAGTAGTTGGCGGTGTAGGTCTGCAGAGAGGGAACGCTGCTACAACACACAAACGAAGAAGAAAACCTTTCACAAACAACAACAGTGAATAGACACACAGAGACGCAGGAGTTTCTTTTCTGGACAACAAATCAGTTCGGACAACAAATCTGTCTGGATAGTTTTGTCTGGATAACAAACCGAGGTAAGATGCTCACACGTGCAAGTCAGTAATTCTTGATCATAGATCTTCTGAGAGCTCTTCAGTGCGAGGCATGGTTCACATCAGGCAATGCCTGTTGAGAACAGAAAACTCACAACTGGTGTGTGTTTTTATCTAATCACATTGATTGGACTCCAGGTTAGCTGACCTCTGGCTCCAATTAGCTGTTGGATAAGTAATTAGCCAAGGGATTCACATGCTTTGTCCACCCTGCACTGTGACTGTTTACATATCGTGTCAAATAAAAACATGAAAATGTGTAATTTTTGTGCGGTATTAGTTTAAGCAGACTGTGTTTGTCTAGTGATGTGACTTAGATGAAGATCAGAACATATTTTGTGACCAATTTAAGCATAAATCCAAGTAATCCAAAGGGTTCACATACTTTTTCATGCAACTGTATTTTTTTTTTTTTATTTTTTTTTTTTTACATCATATCAAGAAATCATAGCATGCTGTACTATTTCTATTGTTTCTCGTAAAACTGTAAATTAAAAAATTCATGGATATATTGTAGTATTACAAATGTTTCAGTTAAAGAGCTTCAACATACTGGTCTATTAAACATTACAGAAACTTAAATATAATGATTCTGGTAAGTGCTCTGAAAGTAAGGCAGTTGTGGCAAAAACCTTATATTAGGTGGTTATCTAATAAATTTGTTTACCACTGTATGTTTATTTATATCTAGATATGCGTGTGTGTGTGTAATGTAAAACATGTATTACATTATTTGGTATCATATTGGATCTGATCTTTTATATGATGTGGGATTGAAAAAGGAGTTAAGTGCATTCTCACCTGGCTGGCTCCCTTGTTGGTGCCCATTTGTAGGCTGATAGTTGACTGGTCTATGGGATTTCCCATGGCCATCTTGGCATCATACAGATGGCGTCGTGTGCCATAAGATGTCATGCCTTTTTGGCTGGCAAGCTTGTTGGTACCCATCTAGGGATTGAATTAAGTAAAGACAGTTATACAACTAAAAAACATGTCTGAAAAGCTTAATATATTGTATATACATGTTATAGGCAAAAATAATTGCCAAATTGGGACAAGCTGTCATGTTTGGTCTCCTACATAAGTGTTATCAGAGATAGATAGCAGGTCAGTGTTGAACATTTGTTTAACACTGACCTGGAGGCCTATAATGTTGCGTCCCTCCCTGAGCTTCTCTGGAGCAAAGTGGCGTTGCTGTCTCTCAGCGTACCTCACCCCTAGATCGTACTTGGACTGAAACCCTTTCGACTTGGCCTGAGAGAGTAAGATAACATATTAAAAGAGGGGAGTGGTGATAAAAATGCATTATCCATACCCATACTAGCTAAAATAAGCTTTTGAAAATATTGCATGAATGAATCTCAGAAACTCACATAAAGTGCAAAATGCGTAGAATGAGCAGTGAAACTATATTGACAGTGCTCATGGGAAGAGAAATACAATTCAAAGCATCTCCAGATTTTCGTGGATGCAATCTTCTTTTTCAGTAAAACTGAAAAAGGCACAAATTTGTGTATATGTAGAATTTGTCCTCACCATTCCAGCCAGAGCGATGAGAGTGCACTGGACCTGTGTGTGGTTGACATTCTCAAACAGATCATTGGCTTCAAAGATGTCATGTGGCTTCAGGCCATACTCTGTGATAGCACGAACAAAATTTCCAATATTTTCGAGCTGAGGAGGAAAATTGATAGATGGAAAAATAAAACTCATTGAGAGCAATATTTTGGCATTCCATGTCCAGCCTTAGGGGGCTGTAGAGCTTCACACTAAATGTTGCTATGTCTGTCTACCTAAAAAAAAAGCTTAAAAATAAGCCAGTTCAAGAGAAATGAAGGGTCCAATACATTTGCTTTCAGGTCAAACCTAGAAGGTGAATTCCTCCATTGCCTATCAAACCACCTCAAAGGTTTGCTTCTACCTACCTATTAGGGGATTTTGGTGTCCCGCTAGGAGGAAATCACCTGCTAGTCCCCCCCCCATTAGCTGATTTTCTTGGTCCACAACACAGAATTTAAAGGCTCCTGGTCAAAGGGGCTGTGTTTTAAAATGTCCACCAGGACTTCACCATTTTGTAATTGAAACTGAAGTGGTGGACACCACGATGTGAACAATGGGGGAAAAACCTGATTTTGTCTTGAGATAATACTTATGATGTGTGTAAGATACAAATTATATTTGTTGAATTTTGTTATTTATCACAAGTACGTACGTCACTTCCGGGGGTGGACACCTGGGTGTGGTTTTATGATGCTTGGGGGGTTACTTTGGCACAGTTGTAGACAAAGACAATGGGTTTTGGGTGAGCTCTGATAATATTTTCTGTTGACCGTTTCACGCTTTCTTCTCCCATCATTTCATCAAACCACCTTACTTTTGAATACAATAGTTTGGACCTGAATGCAACTGACTCTAAGTTTTCATGTTTTTGAATAATAAATTACCTTTAAACACCTAAGCGGATTGAATTAGCTGATGAACAAGTCACAGATGCAAGCACACTTAAAACTCCCAGCTGCCTTTTTTTGTTGAAGGAAAGCAGCCATTGAAACGTGAATTGTGCAAAAGAAGAGTGATTGAGATTGAGATTAACTGATTATTCTGGGCCTGCCATCTTCTCGTATACTAAGCCATCAGTTCATTAGCCATCAGTTTCTTGAAATATATCTAAGCATCAAACATACAGCTCGACTGTTAATAAATGACTCATTAACGAAACTTAAACAACAATTAAAGACGCTTTGGCCGGTTTCAATGTATATCCACACTTAAGGAGCCAGCAGGATGCAATGACATGACAGAAACTCTGGTGGCAGCCTGTTTATAGGGTGATTATGGTAGGATGACATGAAACCAGAAACAGACTCATTCTGCTTACAGTTGCTGAGCGGCTATAAATGGCAGAGTTATTTTATCTGTTTATTTAAATGTCTCTGAATGACAGTTTTTCCTGTCAGACAAAAGTTTGTACTATGAAAGTAGGACCTTGAAGCTATTAAGAACTGATAGTATAGTACTTAGCAGTCGCAATAAAACAAAGAATGACAGCTGCTGAATATTTTCAGCAGCTGTCATGCATGCATGTGTCTGTTTCAAGGATTTTTTTTTAACTTAAGCATTCAACATTAATGTCTGATCATGTGTGCATTAATTTAAAGTGCATATGACTGAGAATACTGGTGGAGCCTCATCATATACTATATAAACACCATAAAAGCTAAACTTTGATGCATACCATTTGAGATGGAAGCTACCTCACTGAATGTAAATAGACCCTGAAAAGTTATAGCTGAAAAAATTATACTTCCATATTCTACCCTTGCTTTCAGGCTATCAGATTTTCTGAGGCTTTTATTCTGTTGACAGAAGTTCTTTTTTACCTGGTGCCAGTTTTGACCTGAATTGTTGATCTTTCTCACTGATCCTGGCTGTAGGACATTGATAAGCCTACAAAACACAGAAACAAATCCATACATCTTATTCCAATGACATGAATAATGTCTTGCAAAGTTTGTCTTGTGTTAATGGACTTACTCGCACAATAGGACTCCATCTTTTAAACTCTCCATAAAGTTGTCTCCAATTGTTTTACCAGCAACATCCTCGATCCAAAGCCTCAGCTCCTCCTCTTTCTGGTGATCATACTTCCCTGCAAGCTATTATTGGCAGCAGAAGTCAGTGATTAAACATGCATGGAAAGATAAACAGACAGATAGATGCTTTATGATCCTGTGGTAAGTAGCAAAAACAAAACATTCACTAAAATAAGAGAAAACTTTGAACATTTTTATTAAATCATAAACTCAGTTGATCGGAATAAATATTATTTTGGAGTCATTTTATCTCTCATATGTTTTGTTCACATTAAGAAGACAAGAGAAAATCTGTAGAAACTAGACAGATTTGCTGGGATTTTTCTGCCCCAATGACAAGTACGAAACTTTCTTACCCTTCAAAAAGCCTTAAAACATGCTTTTTTCCATATAGTCTGCACAGAAAATACAGTAGGATTCAATTGTAAGTTGTTAAATAGTACTGCAACAAGTAGTCTTAACTAAGAAAATAGTGAATATTATTCTAATTCATAACTACATAAACATGTCTCAGGTAATTTCAATACAATGTTCCGTGCCTGATGCAAGGGCTTCAATAGTTTACATTAAGTCTGAATTGACCTTATCTTCTCTCATAAACGCTTTGTCTTGAAAACCCTTCCTGTATAATAAAAAAAATGAGAAGAGGGGTATGAAGAGAACAGGAAGGGAAAATTCAATCAAAAAATGCTATGCATGCAAAAACAGATTTTGCCTCTCTCTTTTTCTCCATGTATTTCCTTATTGGCACAAACACATTGCCCCTAATACTTTGAATTCCGGCATGAGGTTTAAGGCTGCTCTCCTCTGCACACACACACAACCCCTTCTCCTGAATGTTCTGCAGATAAGTCCTCACAGTCTGGGATCAGCCGCCAACACAAACACTCATTTCAAAGTAGCAGGGAAAGTATAGCTCCCAGTCCATCACACCAAACTTGGGAGAAACAGTTTACAAAGAAGCCCCTCCCTCTGACTGTCCAGCTCCCTCTTTTCCATTGGCCCAGCTCAGATTTCTCACTTACTTCAGTTGTCTGTCTGTCTGTCGCTCTCCCGTTACTATATGCCAGCAGATACGTCCTCCCCAAAAAGCAGCTATTCATGCCCAAGAATGCATTAAAGTCTATCACCTGAGTACTACTACGTTAATAAGCTCATAGCTGACATGAGCTACCTGAAGAAAATGGTTAGAACAGATCCAGAGACCACAGCAGAGAAACCTCTGAGTGGGTTTAATTTGGCTTGAGTGCATAATCTCTGCTTTAAATTGTTTCCTTGGAAAGTGTACCAACAAAAAATGGTCATGCACTATGTCTATCCAAAGTACATTTCATTCTTATACTGGTGAATCAAGATAACATGTATTTGTACTGCCTAGTTAAGCTTCTCAACTGTTCTATCATCTATTGATCCAACCTGAGGTCAGACCCCTGCAATGGGACATGGATAAACCTGGGGACTGAAGAGTCATTCAAATTTTTAAGCCTAAAAAAAGAGCTTCATAAAATCATCCGCTTTAATGACTTAACATTTTTTCTGTATTTTTTGTAACATATCAAATAAATTATCCTACTTCATCCTACATTAAATGATAAGCTAAAATGATTTCAATGGTCCTGGGGGATTTTCTTTGGTTGGACAAATGGCACATTTGAGCGTCACTGGTGCAGTCTGATAGTGCGCCTGGTCAGTAATTGGAGTGATTGGAGTAATTAAATTGCAGGTTAGGGGCCAGCTCTGGCTGTCACATGGCGATGTGTCCTTAGGAAAGACACTTTACCCTAAGTTGCTCACTGGTGCGTCAGTGGTGTGTAAATGGGCATGAAAGAGTGTAAATGTGCTAGCTGATACTGATGGACAACTAACATGGGTACTCCAACCATTAGTGAGAGACTGTGAGATTAAACGGGTGTGAATAGGTAGATGTGACCTAAGCGCTATATAAGCTTAAGTCCACTTAGATGATTAAGCTATAATGAACACATAGCAGTAGAAGCATATTACCGCTTCAGTCATGTAGTTGTGCATTAGCTCAAGTAAATTTTGTGTGTCAATAAAATTATTAAATTCCTAACTCAAAGTCATATAAGTTGTTTCTATTAAACATTTTTTAAAGCTGTTTGTGTGAGGCCATATTTGATAAGATCCTCTGCATATTGTATGCAGATTATTTTTTTTTTTAAACTAAAATAGTTGTTCAATATAATGGTTGTTTTTGGGTGGTGGTGGGGTCTCAACAGTAATATCAACAATATATAGCAATAACTTGCTATACAACAGAGTTCAGCCCTTGCTAAGAAACAGCATGATGACCTGGATATACGTCATTAAGCAGACTTGGTAGTGTCCATTGTAAACGGACAAGAAAAAAGTTATTTAAAGAAAATTGGCTAAGTTGGTAAGCACACCAGATGAGGATGTGGCCCAGAATAAACCCTTGAAGTATTATTTTGAGCTTTAAAATTCTTTTCAATTTAAATTCAATGCCATTTCTTCACTTTACTGTAATTTCATATGCAGGACTCTATTAAGTAATTGTCAAGATCTATCATGTGGGTTTCCAATGAAGCCCACATGATAAAAAATATCTGAGCCTACACCAGGTTGTCTGGTTGTTTGTTTGTGAAAGGACATCAACACATTTCAAACAACAAAGTATTTCCATGAACACAATTTCATTGCAAGGCATTCTCATGTAAGCAGACATGCATCAACTGTGTGAGTTGCTGACTTGTCTGCACTCACCCTCCTCTGTCCACCTGTGTGTTCTCAGCACACAGTTTTGTCAGTTGTGACTCTGATGTAAACTGTTTAGATTAAAGACACTTTCTCAAGTTCACAGTCAGAGTCCAGTCACTCCTTAAAAGGCCATAAGACAATGTTCATGTGCCTGTCACTCTCTGTGCTGCATCTCTGAGGCTCTCAGAGGTCATGCTAGAGGAACATTACCCCTCTTCACTACACATGACACCCCATGGCTTAAAATATGCCTCTAATAGACAGTAAAGTTTAGGTTGTATATTCAATGAGCTATTGTGGTGCATTTTTTTCTGCTGAATTCAACAATTAAAGGTATGTGGCGTGGGTCTCATGGATGACGGTACACTGCAGTGTAAGATGAAGCTCTATGAGAGGTGGCATTATACAGGGAAGAGAGAACATCTGCCAAGGACAATGATGATGGTGATTGGGAACTGTCCCAGGGTGACCTCTCAGACTGCCAGCAACCCTGGCTCATGCCACTACAGACAGGTACTACTGGAATGATAAGAGTCAGTAACACTGAAAAATGCATGTAAAATACTTCTGACAATAAATGCCAAAACACATCCTGTCAGACTGGTGACAACTTAAATGCTAGACACATGATGTACGTTTAAATGCTCCAATGACTATAGCATCATACAGGAGCAGACTGTCAAAAAGTACTTCCACTAAAGTTCCTCTTCTAGGTTCTACTTTAATTTACCATTTCCATATGTTCAACATCTACATCCCCAAATACCAAGCAACTCACGTCTGCTGTTAGACACATAGTGTATTTCTTAAAATAAACGCATCACAATACTATATAGCACTTTTAGTTCCTTACTGCTGGTAAAATTCAGTGTGCCTCATGAAATATAAGGCCCTAACTGGAATACCTTAATTCTGGTATTGGTTTAAGAAAAGGAAATCTGATGATTTTTTCCCCCACTTTATCCATGTTTCAAAGCATGTATTCACTATTCGTGTAACTGGCAAAGGTAAAGGTGGGTATACCATTAGCCTATATACGAAAAAAAAACATTGTTATCAATCTATCAGCTGAATGTCTTGTCTTTGTAGCACTGGCACCATGCTAATAATCACATTCTGTTTAATTTACATTAAACATCTGCGGACATCACAACACTGCAGCCAAAATTATTTGGAATCCATATTGTTAACTGTACACTGTCAATTACAAAAATATATACTGGGCTACCTTACAGCCTAAATTCTTGTAAACTCAAAAAACCGTGGAGTCATTTTTTTTTATTTAAGATTTGTATTGGTAAGGGATCTAAAGAACGGAGCATGTTGACATGCCAAACCTTCCTAAAAGAAACACTATAACTGATTTTTGTAAATTTAACAGCATTTTACTGTAATATCTGCAGCTACCTACTGTAAACAGCTATGCAGTATATTACTGTAAATGGCAAAATATTGTGGAAAACATTCAGACTTTTGTAAAATTTACAACATTTACCATAAAAACCAACAATTATACTGTAAATATTGAAAAGGGTAAAATCAACTTTTCCTTGGAAAACTGACCAATACCAGGAAAGATTTTTTTTTAAATCTTGTTTGAGTAAATGTATTTTATTGCATAAAATGATGTACGTTTTTTTTTTTTTTTTTTTTACAAAATTATATCTAAAACATTGTCAGAAAAATAGTTAAAGACATCATTATATGAATTAGAATACCACAAGTTCATTGCAATCTAAAAAGCATTAAAAAGGTCATAGAACAATGATACTGTAAAAGGTAAAACAGTAAGGATGCATTTTTTAAATAATTCAGTAATAATTCTGTAAATTAAAGGACAATAATTATTTCTTGAATGAAAATGCAGGACTAAAACAGTTATAGAAATACAATAATATTCCTGTTCATTTCCATAGAGTAATTCTACTGTAAACACATTTACAGTAATTTACTGGCATCTTGTTGCCAGTAAATTACTGTAAAATCTACAACAACCCTTTTACAGTGAATGTTCTGATACATTGAAATGTCTGAATGTTTATTTAATGAAAGCCATGTAGAAACCAAATGTTTTGCTTTTTGATATGATTTTTAAGTGTCAATGTCTTACCAAATAGCATGACTTTACCACAAACAATCAAACAAAAAAAAAAAACAATAAGGAATAAATCACTTATTTTAAGTTAGTGTCGGAACTGAGCTGAATGTCATTTATAAGTGTTGGCCCTTTTTCATCTCCTCAACATAGAAAAGGCATGGGTCTATATGGTTTAGGCAAACAGCTGCCTTAAGATCTCTGCAGAAATTTCCACTCACTGATTTCTTGCAAAGAATGATGACCTTTGCGAATTGCTCTGTTTGAAACGATTTGGGTGTTTACAGCGCTAGTAAACAAACAAAAAACGGATTACTTTCTATTTCGTCTCTGAATTATGATCCAGTCTTTAGAATCAACGTAGTCAGTTGTCTGACTGCTCCAGAATAAACGTCCTCGCGACACACGCCACAACTAAATATTGACCTACCTTACTCTTGACCTCGGCAGATAATCCGAAGGCTGGGCCACTCCTGAAATGCGTTGACATCCTGCTTTTTGTTCTATTTACAATGAAATTTAGGATGGCTTCAAGGTGGAGAAGGAGGTTACAGTACTCTGTGTGAGGCAAAGAAAACACCCAGAACAGACTCACACAAATCCGCCGGTAGTTTTTATTTCAAATCTTCGTAGCTGTGCCCAGACCTGATGGTGAGCCTTAACACTTTTCTGGGTCATTTTAAAACTCTTCCCGTGTGTGCTTCCTCTGATTGGCTGGGGTAACGATCCAATCAAGACACAACCTCCTCATCCAGGAGAGTGATGTCATAGTTCGGGTATTAGACTTAATCAGTGTCACTTTTTCCACATACAGGCATGTTGACTCTTCGTCTGTTCGAGTAATGTCGAAGTCATGTTTGGATCAATTCAGTTTTTCATAATATTATTCAAATAGAGATCACTGGCAAACATGCTCGAAAATTATCCCAGGATAAGAAGAAACTAAAACGACTGACTGTATTATGACTAGAACATTTACAAAAATTACAATTACTTTGATAAATATAACAAATCTGTTTTCTTGTTCATGTTACCAGTCTTTATGGGAATGAAGTGTGGTGATGCGTCCAGGAGAGGTTTTAAACAATCAATATGTGATATGTGTCCAAAAACATTTCTCTATTTATGTGATTATGGAATGATAACACGCCCCCTCCCCCCACACACAAACACACATGGGTGTGTATGTATGCGTATATCTGTATCTATGTATGTATATAAAGTTACTGATGCCACTGCCAATTTCCAATGTTTTCCAACGTGTTGCTCAGCCCATGTAGTAGTACACTTCACATGCTGCATTTACACTATACTTGCCCAGCCTTGCTTTTTTGAGTGTTCCTCAATTTTCCCAGCCTTTTGTTACCCTTGTCCCAGAAAATTAGAAAATTATTTGTAAAAACAATAAAGTTTATCAGTTTTAACATTAAGTGTCTTGTCTTTGTAGTGTATACAACTGAATATAGGAGAAAAATGATTAGCAAATTGTTGTATTCTGTTTATATTTCCATTTTATACAACAAATCTTCTTCATGGGATTCGTAAACTCTTGGTAGAATTACACTGAAAAATGCTAATTATGTGCAAACATTCACACATGCAATCATTTATATGTACACACAGGGTCTAATAATCACTTCACCGAGAGAAACTTGGAGTTTAGACACTTTATTTGGGCATAATGCGAGAAGGGAAGGGCTTAAGGCAACTGAGAGAGGGAATGAGATGTAATGTCTCGTGAAAGAGGAATCTCTCACTCTAAAAATCCCAGACTACAGTCAGATATTTACTATGCAGTAAGCTGTGCTACTCACACTGGCACTGATTTGATAGGACACTTACTCTAAAAGGCTACCTCTGGACAGATTTATTCTTACCAAAATGTCTACAGATGAAAGCTGTTATTCCCCCCACAATGCATCATAAAACAAATTATATATATATATATATATATATATATATATATATATATATACATACATACATACATACATACATATATATAAATATATAATACATTTATTTATTTGTTATTTTACTTGATCATCAGCGAAAGTAAAGAGCAGTTAAATTTAAACAGTTGGAGGAAACTGAATTAAACTGTACTTGCAGCAGTTATTGCACACCAGTTGAATGAAATTCGGCAAGGGAGCTGAGGTTAATGTGTTAAAAAAAAGTGAAAATTTGAAAAAGGGAAATTTGATAGTGTGCAGAGACTGTGTTCAAAGACTAATTTTGCTTAGGCAGAGAGATTCAAAAACACAGAGGGAAAGATGCAGGGGAAGATGAGTGATTTCTTACAAATTCAGAAAGACATGTTTATAAGCCTATATCTCCCTCAACACAACAACCCCTCTACTTGTTTCACTCTGCATGGCTATTTATGGTAGAAGTCCTCACGATCCTACGCAACTCAGAAAGAGTTCTAAAGGCTGAGTTCATGGCATAGTTCCAGCTTGTAGGTACTGTGAGACAGGGAGATTCAAACAACCATGGATAGTACAAAAGCATAATCTTGTTCCATCAGGTAAATGTTAGCTCATATTCAGTGATCCTAGTCCATAATGCATCACCCTTTGTTTTGCCAATAAGTTATTTCTGGACTTGTGCCAAGTTGATGTCTTATCTGAGCTTAGAAACTCACAGTACAAGTTTTTAACATCAGCAGTGCATTTCAATGACATTAAAGGGTTGACCCCTGACTTTGTTTCAAAAGACTGAATCACTAATCTAACAGTTCAGTACCTTCATATTACTGTAACTGTAAAATACAGAAACCTGAACCACAACCTGTGATCACACACATCACAGTACTCCCATTTTGAATGTCTATTTGCCTGACACTTTATGTGTCACTGAAACTCTCAAGCTCACTGAATAATACAGACACTTGTTGGGTCAGCACATTTGCTGCAAAGAGCTATCAAGGAATTACCTGACTAACTTAGGTGGTCTACATTTTTGAAGTTCTTTTTAAAAGCTTCATAAAAGTCTGGAATTACTATATGTTTCCACAAGTGCCTTTGTTTTCCCATGACTGGGAAAGGTCCTCAAAATAAATTCATCCAGAAATATGTCTGTCTTTTTTAAGATACAACAATGATATAAGATATTGTGATAAGATACTTGAGGACTTACTTACATAGACAGTTTACTGAGTACAGATATGTCTTGCAAACACAACTGCAGGAAGGTAAACTCATGCCAGTCCCTTTTATAAAATATACCAGGCAATAAAACAGCAAAGACAATTATTTTAATACAGCATATTTTTACAGTCCACCTTGAATCAAGTGATGATACATGTCACTTTTTTTAGACCATTGTTGTTTGTGTGCATGACATGCAGGTGATGATTTTCATCCTGTGCCTGAGTGAAGCTTGAACAGCAAGTCCACACTATAAATGTGTGGTGCAGCAGCGAGAGGAAATTTTCATTGAGCCTCTGTTCTGTGACCATGTTTGGTAAAGCTTCTCTGGCAGTCTCTGACCAAGCCCCTTGACCGACTGGTGCACACACACATACACACACACACACTCACAAAGAAATTTCTAGCAATCCTACTGTTGCGAAGACCCCCCTTCAGCCTTTAATCACTTTTGTCCCTCAGTTTGCTCGTGTCTTTACTTCAGTCAGAATTATTTTATTTCCTTATCCCATTTCTGGTGTCTACTAGAATACATCCCTCTATTGACAAATTTGGACAAAATGTAATTTCAAGCATCAGATGTGGTTGCATGACATGTTCCAAGCAGTTTTTTCAAATTGTGTAATTAGTTCATTTTTAATTGATACTGACTTATTTGTTTAGTCACAATAGCCTGGGCATATGTGAGCAAGATGCTGGATACAGCTAAATTGAAGGCTTTTTATTTTCTGTCAACCAGCCAGTCTATGAAGCACTGATTTTTACAATGAAACCACTTTATTTTGTGTTACTCCCAGGTGACCATAGGTCCTTTTTGTTGTAGAGAAGTAGAGACCTTTTAATATTGATAGCATGTTTGGATTATTCCAATATTCCACTTCAAGGGGCAGCCTTGCAGATAGATTCAGTACAAAACCATGCATTCATTCATCCGTCCACCCATTATCCATTATCCACACCCCTAATCCCTTTCGTGGTTGACCTTGTTAAAAGTTGAAATATTAGAAAAAGAATGAACAAAAGGTATTTTGTGAAAACAAGAAACACAATCACTTCACTTCAACTTTTATTGAAGAGCAACTCTTTCAAGTAAGTCTTGGAATTCTGTACTACAGTTTCATGATCATTAGTGTAGGACATTGTTAAAGACATTCTCTCATAAGGTAATAATTAGACAAGGATATTAAAAAAAATCCTGTGTAGTGAAGACTGTTTCACATTAAAATCTCCAAAAAACAGAGACGGATAAGAACAAGAAATTGCATTGCATTAAAAGACAACAAACAGCCATGGATGACCATAAGTCAAACTGGAAAAGTAATTAAAACAACAGAGAAATACAGAGACGATTCTTGATTATAAGCTTGCCTGCAATTATTCTAATCATTCTTTAACATTATTCAAATGTTCAATATTATATTATTTTGTACAACTGGTATTAGATTTTAAGTCAAGTATTTCAGAAAAAGATTTGGGTCAAAATCAGAGTAGGCAAAGAACCTTAAGTAACATTGAAAAAAACAGAATATATGGTTGGAAGGCTGGAATACAATGTTGCCGTGCAGCTCTGTTGTAATGTACCTGTAAAGGAGACACTTTCTGCAAACCAATTTAAACATTACACAAAGGTTTATAATCCAATGCACATCTTGTCTCCAAATCTGATGACAGATAAAAACACACCTGTGAATACCTTTTATACATCCATCAAAATGTAATCACTGTGGATTTTAGTCGTTTGCCTCTCCAAAGACAAATTGTTGTTCTAGTTGTTCTAACTTCAAACAGTAAGAACCACAGCCTTCTTATGGAAGCCATATGAGGTAAGTTTAAATTTAGTTTGTCAATATTTAGCTGCAGTATGGAAGATACTGCACAGTACCATGTTTTGATATGTATTCTAGAAACCCTGAAATACACAAAATGCCTCAGTGCTTTGAGTCTATAGACAACTAAGGAAATATACTATCAGTTACAATTTACACTGTGTGCAACAGACCTGCGCCAGACATAGTCTGAAACTCAATCCATAAAAGGGAGCTGCCTTTGCAAATGTACCAGCATCAGAATTCAGCTACACTCATGGAAATCTTTTGTCATGAATTTTAGTTCTTATCTTCTCAGGCTTTTGACTGATCAAAATCAGTTTAAACAACTTTTCAAAGCTTTGGCTTTGGGAGGGCAGAGAAATGAGATGCATGCTTTCTAAAAAAAAAAAAAACTACTCATGCCTTGAAAGAGTTTATGTCAAAAGTAATAACCATTAATTCTGGTCTTCTTCAGCAGTGTCGGCTCTTTTTAATGTCTTTAAATATTTGATTGCAACATTAACAGAGACATGCCCCTATTTAAATTAAGAAGAGCATAACTTAACACAAAACAGGCACCCCAAGCCTGATCAGCTTTGGATCACTTGGAGTTTACTTAGCCAGATAGGTCATTGTGCAGGCAAAATACAAAAATATATATAGAGAGAATATGTATGAAATACAGGAGGCAACAGCTGGAAATTGTGCTATAATGATCATGCTAATCCAGAATCTGGCTGCATAAAACATCTGTTATTCAGATAAAGGCACAAAATATGTAG
The DNA here is from genome assembly GCA_036419115.1 of Scarus forsteni. Lineage (NCBI taxonomy): Eukaryota > Metazoa > Chordata > Actinopteri > Labriformes > Labridae > Scarus > Scarus forsteni. Next base: position 108,678 of record JAZDUH010000148.1, on the reverse strand, counting down.
CCCCCTCCTGTGGTGACGGACAGAAATACAGGTGATCACTGAGTTATTGCTCCACATGGAGTGTGCTTTTGAGTTCCACAGAGGCAACACCACCAGACATTCTCAGACTATCAAAACAAGCTATTAAACTAAAGATACAAAGATTTGTAGGAGCCCGCCACGAACATTTACGAGAAAATATGAACATCTTGGGGATGGGTGACTGAAAAGAAAAAGAGATAAAAAATCTCTGGCTCAAGGGCAGCTATGCAAACAGTGATCAGCTCCCATCACCTCAAAACAATGCTACACTGATCAAACTTTTTTAAGAGGAATCTTGTTATTAATAGAAAATGTTAAAAACTGGGGAAAAGGCTATGTTGCAAAAAGTTTTATTCTTTGCTTAAAGACACACCTAACAACTTCAAAACAAAGAATTTCAACATTTTCTTTTGTTCATTTTATTTAAATTATTTTGATATTTTGACAACATGTGAACCAAAGGTCATAGTTTTTGAGGCCTTCAAAGACCTGCAATACATTAACAATTAATCTGTTTCCTGGACATTTCAACATTTTTGCTTACAATCTGCTAAAACCACAAAGGGCTGCTAAGAATGATGGAAACAGTAGTTTGAGACAGCTGTATTGTGCTCCTCTCAAAAACAATCTTGTGGACTAGAATCGCAGCATATTTGAGGCAGTGCAAAGTTGTGTATGTATTATTGTTATTAAGTATTGTAAGTTCAAAAGTATACTGTTTTAATTCACTAGTCTCCATTCGTCTTTCTAATTAATTCAAAGTTGTCTCACCCAGTTTTTTGAAGGACAAAGCAAGGTTTTAGGAAGTTGGATATATAGTGTAAATGATAAGCAGTTATATAAACTTATATAGACTGCCTGGCCAAAAAAAAAAAAAAAAAAAAAAAAATCGCCACCAAAAAACAAGGTCACACACTTTAAGATTTTGCTTGAGTGCCTATAGCTTTGATTACAGCACAAATTTGCTGTGGAACTGTTTTTATAAGCTTCTGCAATGTCACAAGATTTGTCACAGTATCATAGCACTGCCTCCACAGGCTCGTACAGTCAGCACTAGGCATGATGGATGCATCACTTCACCTGCCTCTCTTCTTACCCTGATGCCCAGATCACTGTGGAACAGGGTGACTCTGGACTCATCACACCACATGACCTTCTTCTGGTCCTCCAGAGTCCAATCTTTATGCTCCAGAGCAAACTAAAGCCTTTTTCTCCAGTTAGCCTTACTAATTAATGTTTTTCTTAAGGCTACACAGCTTCTCAGTCCCAATTCCTTGAGTTCCCTTCGCATTGAGCATATGGAAATGCTCTTACTTTCACTATTAAACATACCCCTGAGTTCTGCAGTTGTTTTTCTTCTATTTGATTTGACCAAACACTTAAGTGATAACCCATCATGATCATTCAGAACTTATTCTGACCATATTTCTTCCTTGAAGACGATGGCTCCCCACTATCCTTCCAGTTTTTAATAATGTGTTGGACAGTTCTTAGCCCAATTTAAGTAGTTTCTGTATCTCCTCAGATTTTTTTCTCTGCTTGATGCATGCCAATGATTGACCCTTCTTGAACAGACTAACATCTTTTCCATGACCAGAGATGTATTTTTCAACATGGTTGCTTAAGAGATGCAAAGCTACTCATTGCATCATTTGGGGTTAAATAACTTGTTGTAAGCTAAAAGATAATCACCCATGCAGTAATTTCCAATAGGAGGCTCGTACCTATTAGCTTAGCTAAATCCAGGTGGCAACTTTTTTTTTTTTTGGTCAAACAGTGTATGTTGGCCCTTATTTGACACCAAAATAACAGCTGGCTAAATAGACAGAAAACTCTGTAGTCCTGCTAACTCATATCACTTGGTTAAACAAATATTAATCCAGTCTGACAGTTTTAATGAGTTTAAATGCTAATTTTGGTGGTGGTCCCTAAAAAGAAACAGACAAAAATTTAGGCTTGTTTTGTACAGTTGTGGGGTAAGGAAATCAAAATGTGAAACATCCTCATGTACCTCGGTCTGTCAAGACATCAGTTATTAGTGTCTGCGACAGCGTGCACTGAGAAGAGTTCATGAATTTTTATTAAGTTTTCCGTATGGAGCACAGATGATATTGTTAGGTTAAGTGGATTATCCATATGGTAAACAGAGGATATCTGCCTAGCCTCTTTATGTGTATATGTTGTACGGGCATGCAGGAAAAGGGAGAGGAATCAAAAGTACATGCTCCTTGTATGTTCTGGGTGAAAGATAACACAAACTGCCAGAGAAAACAGGCCTCTCTTTAGCATCAGAATAATGCTGTTAATATCAAGATGTTATACATACACCTTTACTATTCACAGAAGTATGTCAATGTTATCATGCAGTGTAATAGTATAGTTCATACAAAAAAAACATGCAGACTGGCACATTATTTTGGCACATTGGTGCATTCTAATTATCTTGAAGCATTGACAGCACTCCTTCTACTGTCGTTCTGCAAAAAGAAGAGATGTGGGTGTTTTAAAATGTCAATATCTATCTATCTATCTATCTATCTATCTATCTATCTATCTATCTATCTATCTATCTATATCTCTATCTTTATATCTATCCATCTATCTATCCATCTATCTATCCATCTATCTATCTATCTATCTATCTATCCATCTATCTATCCATCTATCTATCCATCTATCCATCCATCTATCCATCTATCCATCTATCCATCCATCTATCCATCTATCCATCTATCCATCTATCCATCTATCCATCTATCCATCTATCCATCTATCCATCTATCTATCTATCTATATATATATATATATATAGTTTTCACACTTCTACAACTCAAAAATTAAGCAAAGAGAAGTTTAACAAGGGAGGAGCTACAAGAAGTTAAATAATTTGCCTGTGGGATTGCTGCACACTGTAAACTGATATAATATGCTGCTCAGTTTCTCTGCCTTCACTGGGACCATCTTTGAATTAAGTAGAGGGTATAGGGAGATACGTGTTTCCCTGAAAAGCAGCATCACAAGAGATAACATTCTGAAGGCGTAAGAAAATCTGTACAACAGAATGATGATTATCTACTAATAGTTGATTTGATAAAGTCTTGATGTGATGAGAAGAGAGGTAGAACAAAATCAGAGGTTCAGAATGGATGGTTATGCCCCATCTCAGTAAAGCAGAAGATTCAAGTGAATGGAAAATGAATAGAAGATATTTTTGTAGGTGCTAAAAACATTGAGCAATGTAAAAAAACAGGTTGGAGATCAAAAAGTGCAGCACAATGCTGCAAACAATGAATACTGAAAGTGTAAATGTATTTAATATGAAGCTAGGGTTTTAGGAAAGCATCTCTTTCCTCTAGATGTATACCCTTTTTTGACATATAATCCAAATTGTAAGGAGGTTGAAGGGGCATGGCTGGTGATTTGGGCAAGTGCCACTTGTAACAAGGAGGCCACATCAGGTGATACTGTAGAAGAGGCATTAAGGTGTTTTTTTCAGTCTCTTTAAGTGAGGTCTGGTGAGTTAGAGTCAGAAGCCCTATTGATTCTGATGCACTGTCTGGATCTGATGAAAGAGTTTATGAAATAAATCACTTTGACAACCTCACCTTCTGGAGTATGGACTGAGCATAAACATGAGAAGAAGATGCCTTAGATCATTAAGAAGATAAAAGCGCACAGGAAATGGTTATCTTCTTAATGATTATTGCCTCCACATCTCACAGGCACTTCAGAGGGCTGGGCTTTGGCTGAAGTTGACCATGAGAGGGCATGAGCAAGGAATGGTGGTAGGGAGGAAAGGCTGGTGACAGACAGGATTAAAGTGTGCTTGTGAGTGTGCTGTCTGTAGTCTAAAGCTGTCATTCATCAGAATGCTTGATCTGTCATTGAAAGCAGACAGGCTGCAAAGGCTGGTGCTTTAGTGAGTCAAGGAGCCGTGTCCTTGCCCTGTTTTTCGCCAGAGGCTATGGACTTTTTGCCTGATGCACGGTCTAAACAGTGATCAAGTAGGATTGGTTAGGGGGCTTCTGGGTCGGGGTGTGGGGGATGCTCAGGCTACAGCAAGAGGAAGGAGGACTGGTTGGTTCCTGGGTGTTCACCTTCCCTCCCTGGTTGCGTCTGTGTCTTCATGTCTTCCACCATACATCTCTTCAGTCTGTGTGGTTGTTGATGTGCTTCTTGTCAGAGACAGATGTTGCCTCTGCTCCTTTGTTGTACCTTTTCCCTCCTCCCCCAGTAATAACCTTGTAGCACCCCCTGGTGATCTTATACATCCAGACTGTGTTCAAGATATCCAAGGCAATACAGGAGGTGATCCATGCCACCTGGGCACCAAAGCCAAGCCGCTCAAAGTCTGGGGTGCCAAAGGTGGCAAACACACTGACCCAGTACGATGGCATAACAGCAATGCGGACTAAGAAGAACACCACTGCCATGGCAATGCCATTTAAAACTACTAACTGGTGTGAGCGGGGATACTTCAATGCCTCGAAGAACCACCTGGACAAAAAAGGGAGTAAAAGAAATGCTAAGTGGGACAGTAAACTCTTATATCAACTGATAAATGTAGCCAATAAAGAGAAGAGATTACTTCAATCTGAACTTATCTTATCTGAGTCTTTAGTTTTAATGAACCTATTTAAACCATACAACTATGGAACCCCAAAAGAGTCATATTGAAATAAATAAAAACAACATTTTGAAATAAATACAATTTTGAAATATGGCCATTAAATTGTAAAGTAAGACAAAATTATCATGAACTAGAAAAGCACTCGGAGAACGTAGACCTCCGCCAGCGCCACAGTCCTCACCCATATTGTGATTTTCACCATAAATATTAGTCCTACCTTTATTTCCTGTAAATATTTAGATTCCTTGACCATGAAAACATACCATTAGCAATTGGATTCATAATGATATCTATTTTAGTTCAGTAGTTATTCATGAAAATCAAATTTCTCGTCATGGCGGCCAGACGCTGATTCCGATCAACACCAAAATCGAATCAGTTCTTCCTTTTCCCATGCTGAACATTTCCTGAAAATTTCATCAAAATCCATCTATCACTTTTTGAGTTATTTTGTTCACAGACAGACGGATGGACGGACGGACAGACAAACAAACTCTTCCGAAAAACATAACCTCCTTGGCGGAGGTAAAAATACTTGGAGCATGGATGGCTCGGAGTGAAAACTCTTTGTTTCTTGAGGTCAAGAGAGCAGCGGATGTATCTGACGGTCAAGCTGCGCTCACAGCGCCCTCTGTTGGATGGAACAGTCCACAGCTCCAGGCCTGATGTGCCGCCACACTCGAATATAAAGTGACAGCCTTGAGACTTGTGTCAAAAGGATAATTATTTATTTGTTGATATTATTGGTGTATTGGTTTATATCCACTTCAGTGCATTTTAGTATTTTTTTAATGCATGTTTTGTTTTGTTTGAAGGCTTAATATGAATGAAAAACTTTGTTGGGCTTTTTTTGAAAAGCTAAGGCTACTGGAATATTAAAAATGTCATAATATTCAATAAACAATTCCTTTCTTTTAAAAATATGTCTAAAAATGTACTCTAAGCTATTAATGCACCATTAAAAAACATAGTGAACTACTTTGCCTCTGCATTGGATATTCAGTATTCGGTATTCGGCCAAGCATTTACATTTTATTCGGCTTCGGCCTCAAATTTTCATTTCGGTGCATCCCCACTATTTTAAAAATTTAATTCTTTTTAAAATAATGACTTTTTTACATATTTATGGCCTTTTTATTTCATAATGTCATTTTTCAGCAGAATGACTTGGTCTGTCAATCAAAGGTGGAGCCAGTTCAGTTATCGACTGATCGTTTGCACAGACATCACAGCAGAACTATCAATTCTATCGTGGATTATCACTAATCCACTAATCCACTAATCTATCGTGGAGATTATCACTAATGATGAGAAGCCTGAAAACATGAAATCACGAGTGACACTTTTGAGAGGGACCTTGCAAATCAGTTGGACGGGAACATGAGGCCTTCACCTTAGCCTGAGAGAAGACTGCAGCAGCAGCGTGTTTTTGATGAGGTGGTGTCTGGAGGTTCACAGAACAGCCCAGCAGTGTTGGACAAATTACTTTTAAAAAGTAATTTCTTATAGTTAGTAGTTACTTTTCCAAAGGGACAGTAACTAATGCGTTAGTGTTTTGAAAAAGCTTTTGCTGCTTGAACTGTGTGGCTCCGTCTCTGTGTCCTTCCTTGTTACCTGACCTGCTGCAGCAGCACCGACATCATCAGCGGAGTCCTCTGTGTTTTTGTCACAAGATTTTTAGATTTACTTACAACAAACATCTAGCTTTAGGACATAATGTACACTCCACATGTGTGTTCTTGCCCTTAACTTTTTCTATTTCCATCATGAAAACGTCAGTTTTAACTCTACAGAGCGCTCCAGACTCGACATTGCGGCATATAGCCGTGTTGCCAGGCTTAGCGATTGAAATAAGCATTTTTAAAGAGAGAACCCTTCTCCTTAATTTACGTATTCAACATTCATTTGTTTGGAGGTGGAACAACTTTATCTTTAAACAGAAGTGACGGGGAGGGCTACTGTTATTAGTGCCTCCGTTATTGCTGACAGTTTGTCGAACCTTATTTGTGTTACCAAAAAGACATGTCAGGCTTTTATCTAAGTTTTATGATAATTATCTACAGCTTTATTATGGTGAAAACAGTAATAGCTAGATTGGAAATAGATAATTTCTGGCTACGATTTCTTTTAGGTGGAAACATCATTTTTTAAATAAAATTTTAATTTGTGTTTAAAGTGGGATAAAATCATTTTTAATCTACTATTTTCGCCTGAACTGGGTTTATATTGATGGTTGATCATGCACCAGATTCCTCCTGCAACTGCACTATTGGAACAAGCCCAAAAAACTGCAACCCACAACTCCTAATATACGCATGCAAGTTAGAAAAAGAAGAAGCCAACAGTTGCTTACAGTAAGCGGACCTGGCAACTCAGGCATTTGTTCTCTCGTGTGTCTGTTAGCGTCGCAGCTCCTGCCCTGTGGGCTGAGCGGATAACAGCAGCTGATCGGTGCTAAGTAACGCGACACATTCCACAGTCGGTAATGGTAACGCCGTAGTAACTATTGAAACAGTAATTAGTTAGATTACCCGTTACTGGCAAAAGTAACAGAGTTACTCCCAGCACTACAGCCAAGCATCGAAGCTCCCAAATGCTAACACAGGTGACCACACTCCACAGGACTCCATATGTACTGGGTTGTAGTCAGTGGCGGCTGCTGGTCAGTCAGGGAGGGGAAGCTCATTTTTTTTCTGGCCTACATCATAAATTTATTTATTTATGTAAATGATCTGTGACCCTGTTGTACCAACTAGGTGTCTTTTCCTGGGATTTTATTCCCCAAAACCCACTTTTGACCAGACAACACATTTTATTTGTGACAGCACTTCCAGTGAGCCAGCTCACCTTGTCATACCAGGAATGCTGAAAAGACCTGTTACTTTCCCCACCTTTTGCACTAAATCAATCTTAGGAGTTGATCTGCCCTGCTGTTTGACTCTAATTTTCTCTTCGTAAGGAAGACTATCAAATGGCCTCGCCAAAATCTGGTTGACAACACTCATACTAACTGCCATGACGTGCAGCTTGCTAACAGCTGGAGCTGCTACGTGAGACCACTGTTTGACAGGCTGTGAGTGTGAGTGAGAGGGAGAGAAGCTCCCCAGCCACAGCTGCTCGTTGGTGAAAAGAAAAGGTGGCAGGAGAGAATCTTCAAACACAACGCTAGTCGTTTTTAAGAAAGATAAAGTCGCTGGTGACCGATAAATCCTCCGAATCAGTCCAGAACAACTGAATGTAAAACCTAGAAGATACCCCAGTGAAGGGTGAGCCTTCAAGATCGCTGATTGGCTCATTTCACTGTCAATCAAAAAAGGATTCGGCCTCAGACAGATCATCCAATCATCATGCAGAAGCCGAGCGTCCAGGCCAGCCCACTGCCTCATAGACTCCCAGAGACGCTGAGCGTCCGATGGGCGGGTCAAAGCCCAGCGTTTATCCAATGACCGTCCAGTTTCCACAGTGGAACAACCCACTCTGTATTTAACCGCTGAAGTCTGAAGACGCTCAGCGTCCGGCTGTGTTGAAGCGCTGGGACGCTGCGGGGATGACTGAGAAGGAAGTCGCGCCAGTTACCTGTGATAAGTAGCTGATTCTGAACAAAAGATGAAGGTATTCTAGCGCATATTTAGTCAATGAAATGTACACACAGCAGTACATATCACCACTTTTTTGGGGGACATTTTAGGGGAAGCTGAGCTTCCCTTGCAGTCATAGAGCAATCGCCGCTGGTTGTAGTTTGGTCACCTGCGTTAGCAGTCCTCTCTCAGGCTGAGGTGAAGAAACTCTGAAACTGACTTTGCTCCTGCAGCCATTGGCCCAATCCCAAACCACCCCCTACACACTCTCCCTACCCACTACCCCTCTCGTTTGCGCGTCCTCGCGGAGGGTCCACCATATTAAGGGCCATCCCAAACCACATAGCGCGGAGGAGGAGTGGACCGTTCAGCCCTTAAACAGCGAGTCTGCATCGATGCAGGCTTTCAACGACATTTGCAGGAAGTGCAACGTCTAAACGGGAGGAAACAACATAAATGTAAGTGCCGCATGTGACCACATGTTCCCCACACCTTTGTCACACTGAAAAAACCCCCTGTTGTTTTAAAAGATTTAAACAAAACAAGCAAATCATACTCTATGCAGATGTTTAATATGATTGTGCAGCCCTGGCATCATAAAATGTGAGCACAATTGGCAGCATTATTCATTTCTTTGATTGGAATTGTCAGATGGTAATCGGATTGAAAGACAAGTGGAATCACTTAAATAATTGAAGTAGTCTAAAACTCCTGTCCGAGGGCATCACAATCATTGACACAGCGTAACAGTCATACACAGGGCGTCTGTCTGTTGCCATGGCCACAAGTTTTCCGTTTTCCGGTGAAGTGAAGAGGGCCTCCCTTTCCTGCCCGTCATATTTACATACCCTCCCCCTTCAGTGGAAGTGCCCTCCACATCTATGAGTGTGACTTCATTTTGGAGTGACACTCGTTAGTGAAGGGGTAGTGTGTAGGGGGCGGTTTGGTATTCAGCCATTCTGTCTCAGGCACTTGTGTTTTCAGCATTTCAGGCTTCTCAGCACATTAGAATTGGTACTGCAAGTTCTGCTGCAGTGTCTGTGTAAAGGATCAGCCAATCACTTAACTGGCTCCGCCTTATGTGCTTTGATTGACAGACCAAGTCATTCTGCTTAAAAACGACATTATGAAATAAAAAGGCCATTGTGGAAAACAACATTATGAAATAAAAATTTACTTTGTAAAAAATGTTTTTTTATTTCATAAAGCTTGGAAATTATGTATAAAGTAATAATTTTAAAAAGAATGAAATTGTTAAAATATCCATTATGAAATATTTAATTATGATAATTGGATATTAAAGAATGATAAAATACATTTCATAATAATATTGCCTTATTTTACAATTTAATGGCCATATTACATATTTGTCTGTTATTTATCAAAATGGTATTTATTTCACAATGTTGTTTTTATTTATTTAATTTTGAGTCTTTTGGGGTTGCATATACAATTGGTGTCACTAGAAGGCACATATTTGCAAATCCACTCAAGAAATCTAAAGAATTAATTTCTGAAAATATGATTTAACCCTATCAATCAAACTGCGCTCAACTCAAACAATCAACAAAGATTTAAATTTACACTGAAAATAAGAGCATACTGTTCACAATATTTACATCTTAAAAAAGGTCTTGTAATGAACATAAGAGTGGATTACTACAAGAAAGCCATGAGATGTATCTTTGTGAAACATATTCACAAGTGCACATCTTTTGGATCTAGCAAGATAACACACTGTGATATCATTAAGTTTCTTTTCAGTTGAACTACAGACTAGGCATACATGATTCTTATGAAGAGGGGTACGATAAAAAAACATAAAAAAGGTAAAACAAAACAAAACAAAAACATATATTGTCTTGGTACAAATTTAATAAGTGCTGATTTTTTTTTCTAGAGATAGCAGATAGGACTCACCGTTGGTTCACAAATGGTGTGGACAACTCTGAAATTAGACGAAAATTGGCAAAGTAGGGAAGCACCCCCCGTGTCTGTGAATACATATTGAAAAACACATTGAAATGAATATAAAATGGGGAATGATTTATGACAGTTTTCATGTTGTGTGAGTGTGCAAGGGAAGAGGATTCAAATGTTATAATCTGTACATACAATCTATAAAAAAAATTCCAAAATGTTTTTTCCATCCTAGGCCCAAGATGATGCACTGAAAAGGTAATCTATCCATCCACAATGAGGGGGAAAAGTATCCAGTTATATAATTACAGGTAATACAACACTAGGACTCACCAGAACATATCCATACGCATAGAGCGCCGCCAAGTGGTGACAGACAAAAAAGCTATCCCCCATGGTGTTCCAGTTACATGCAAGCAGCACAAGGTCTATAGGACAAGGGAATAGGTTAGTGAGAGGTCTGGCAAACCAATGTGGCTGTTTGACAATAAAGCTCATAAATATGCTCATTAGTTAATTTGAAGAAAAAGACCAGACAATTCACTGGCAATTTACACATAAAGATCTTATATTCAAAAGCAGACTGTGAAACACATTTGAAAACACATGCTTGATTCAAAATAATTTTTTTTCCAATTTTTAATGCCTCAAATATTCTCCTTTGAACCAAGACTTTGTGTGCACAAATACACATGAACATTTACCTTTACAGGACTACTTGTGGAAACACAATGCTGAATATTCAAAGCCTATAACTGTAAAAGTGATAGATATTGATTTCAAATACTTAACCAGTAGGTTTAAGGGCTACAGAGCAGCCATTAGCTATTAAAATGCTATGAGCATGCCGTGTCAAAAAGATCTTTAATTCTAAACATACACGGATGATGAGACTTCAACAGCATTTTGACACTATTTTTTAAACAGGCCTTCTCTTTGTTTATGAGAATGCAATGATAGATGGTTCTCATGAGTAGATTACCGGGAAAAACTGTCAAGAGAACTACAAACAAGTAGAGAGCTTACCATAAAGGAGGTAACCACAAGTAATGGCTACATTTAACTTGACAAGATTGGGGTCACCCCTGTAGAAAGCAGAGGATGTAAATGAGAACAAATGTGAAAAACTGTTAGCACATGTACAAATTCAACATTACACATTGTCCAGAGGGACTGCTACAATCTATTGTGGATCAGTGAAATATTTCACAACCAGAACCAATATATACATACATATACATACATATATATATATATATATATATATATATATATATATATACAGTGTTTCCTCTACATTCATTTAGGAGCGGCGGGCTCCGCCTAAAGAGGCTGCTGCCACCGCGGGCCGAGACGTAGTGGTGATTCTGCGAACGTCAGAGCAGAGGCCACCTGAAAGTGTCTCACAACACTCCCTGTCATAAAACGAGCCGATAACTTCTGAATCGTTAATTCTCTTTATTAACAGACTCAAACAGCGTGTCATACAGTTAGCAGTTCTCTCTCTCAGTCTACACTTCCGTTACCCTCAGCCAATCCCCGGGCTCCCCCTTAGCAGCGTTAACACTACAAAGATCGTCTATTCTGAAGATGCTCACTCTGACATACTACTATGACACTCCCTATGATTGGTTGCTGCCAGGCGACTACAGCCAGAAAGTTCAACACGGGGGACTCTGAGCAGCAGGGCAAAATCTGTGCGCGTGCTCTTCGGCGGCAACCGCTCCTACCGCGGCTGTCCAAACCGCGTGCTGTCTGCCGCCTGTCCCTCATTGAAATGACTGGAAGCGGCGCGTTGTGTGAAGGGGATGATAAAGACACACACACACACACTACACATACAGACATACACACACACACACTAACACTCAGGCGGCGGATGAAGGAGCGACCATAACCGTAAAAAAATATAATTAAAAAAAAAAACAATTTAAACAAACATTAATGGATGACCTGAAGCTTACCAAACAGTCTCTCCAAACAAAGATCTCAGCATTTTTAAGCCAGCTTACCAAGAAGGGAAGCACAGCTAGCAGTGTAGGAAACTTTCAGCATGTAGTTTCTCCTTATTGTCAGTCACTTGCTATAACTTTATTAAGCATTCATCTTCTCTCCACCTGCTGACCTTACATGATTACATGAAATGTTACATTCTTCATGTTTTTTTAAAATATTTTTTATACTTTATGCAATTTATTATTGTTTTTTTTGAGAATGTTGTCGTTGTGTGCCCACAGTGCTCACTATTTATTCAGATCTAAATGGTCTTTAATTATGATATTATGGAGCATTTTTGACGCGCCCCAAGGCAATGAACCTAGGGGAAACACTGTACATATATCTATATCTATATCTATATCTATATCTATCTATCTATCTATCTATCTATCTATCTATCTATCTATCTATCTATCTATCTATATCTATCTATCTATATATCTATATCTATATATATATATATAAAACTAATTAATAAATAAATATATTACATTTTTTTCTTCATGTTTCTTGACACATAGATTGAAAACGGTACTTCCAGCTCATATCATATTGAGCCTGGTATCATTTACTGGATTGCATAGCCAGAAACTGCAGAACCATACAAGACACACTATGCACACACACAAACACATACTGCAGGCTTATCTTGCCTTACTAAAAAATCCCATCTTTGTGAAATACAAGCAAAGTGCACTAAACTCTGAAAAATAAATGAAATTATCTACAAGTGTTTAGGAAGTGATGGGCAAAGTGATGGTTAAGTGTTTCAGACACAACATAAAATGTGTTTTAGGTGTCAGTGCGTAAGCAAGGCAAAGCGCCCATCTAATACTGAACTTCTTTAACTTAAACTTTAGTTTTAAGGTTTTTCAACACTGTTGAGTCATAAGTCAACAGTCAATATCCAAGGGGAAACTGGTAAAGTTTATTAGGTTGGTTAATTGTTAGATCTGATAACCATTGTAGTTTGTATTCCTCTTTAACAAGGGTCACGAAATTTCTTATAAAAATGGTTCTTTAAAAAGGTGCCATTGTTAGTGGAGTAGGTGGTTAGTAATTTGTAGATAGTGGTTCAAAAGGTAACTGTCAGTCTTTGGTTACAGCTTCAAAGCACTTTTTTACCACATGGTTGCCAGTGCCATATCTAGAGCTCTCCTCCTATGGGTCAAACCAGTGGCAGCTTGTGGTTTTCTCAAGGGAGGGGGGAGGGGGTTATGACTCAAAAGCAGACCAAAATACCATTAACAGGGTTTCTGCAGGTGTAAACAAATTTAAGGCTTTTAAGGGAATTAAATCTAAGATCTACACAAAGTCAGAGAAAGTAAGGAAATTGCAGTCACCGAAATGCTTTCAAACTAATCAAACGTATTGCCACAGAACAGCCAATAAACAATCAAGATCAAATGTAATTTATACAATGGAGTGTGTAATGGAGAGTCAGGGTTAGTGTACTTTTTAAAATTGAATTGGGTTTTATTTCAATTTAGTTTTTCAGGTTGTTTTTTGTTTCAATTTAATTTTAGCTAGTTTAACAAGTAAATAAATAAAAGGGGGTGGGGGATGGGTGCAACAATGGGAGCGGTAAATTTGCATACATATTTTAGACCTGACAGAACATAATTTAAGACCTACATTACCAAAACTGGACAGATTTAAGACTTTGTTATGGCCTAAAATTGAGATTAGCAACTTTAAAAACCTTGCAAAATCTTTTGCATGGCCTAAGATAGTGTCACAAACCTAAAAATGAATGCACCAGTTTAATACAGTGTGGAGATGGCTATGAGTCAGCTGAGTGAAGTCTTTGATGAAAGATGGAAAGATTTGGAGGCTGTCTGTCTTTATGATTGAGTGAAAAAAGAGGGATGATCGCGAGTGCCCTTATTCTCATGCCAAAACACGCATTAAGTACATCCTCTCTGTTTTTTGCACTCTTAATACATCACGGAGGTGGCCATTTAACCTATTTAAAAAAACCAGAGTGTAAAACTGAGTGTATTGTTGCTCTCTGTCTTTGGACTGCTTTTATTGATATTAATTAATTATGATGTTTGGTCTGAGTTCTCTCATCTGCAGCTTCTCCTGATATGTTCTCCTCTCAAAAGGTTTTGATTTAAGTGACTTAACTGGATTGTTTAATTTCTCTTTCTCAATTTTGCGTCTCTGTCTTCATCTCCCGCGGCTTGACCTTTCAATCATCCACACTTTATGACAGACGCTCCCATGACGGTGGTGGGCTGTGGGCAGAGAAGGTGCGCTCCAACATGGCCCTATCTCTTGAATTAAAGAGGAGATTCTATGCATGTACAACTTTAAACTAAAGTGTATGGGTGCATTTAAATAGTCCTTTTTTAAGGAACCTTCCTAACATTTAACCTTCCCTAAGCATTTAATGATCAGTCATGATAAGGGTTTTTCAGATTCTCCAAAGTGAAGGAAAGGAGGGTCATTGCTTTCTTTTATTATCTTCTTCAGCTTAGAAAACACTGTTCCATCTTTTACTAAAGGAAAGGAGAAAGGAGCACACCATCATGCCTTGCGGCAGTTGACAAATATAAAATCGACACCTACCGATCGTTTACGGAAACTTATGAAAGAGAAAGGACGATGAGTTTTGTGGGACTTTACAGAGCCCCGGAGGTGTCAGGGTGCAGAATAATTTATTAAGGTGAGGGAATACCTTCTATAGTGTGGGCATGCACTATTAAAGCGTTACCTCACTATAATAAAGTGAGGGAACGGGATGAATAAGGTGTTTCCTCGCTATACTATAGTGAGGGAATGGGATAAAAAAAGTGTTACCTTGCTATATTATAGTGAGGCAACGGGATAAATAAAGCCTTACCTCGCTATATTATAGTCAGTGTTGGGAGTAACTGCGTTAGAAATAATGGCGTTACTAATGCCGTTATGTTTTCCCAGTAACAGGTAATCTAATTAATTACCTTTTCATGCATTAAAACGCCGTTACCGTTACTGATAGTGAAATGCGGCACGTTACTTTGCACTGATGTCAAGCAGCTGTTATTCGACTTGTCTAACCCCCATTTTCCATGGCGCAAGGACAGACAAACCCAACTGAAAGCGGCGCGGCGCGCAGCTCTGTAGGGGAAGGGCTAATCCTCGGAGAGCCACAGGCTCTCATGAGAATAGTGATGTCAAATGCTCATAAAGCATGTTATGGACTGAGGAAAGAAATAAACAACATCTCACTTAGCTTCTCTAAGGTCCCTTTGCTGGTCCCAACCACACAGCTTCATGATTTTTTCAACTTCTATCTGCCTATATCTTTGTAGAAAAGGTGTTTGGTGTCATGTATACAGTGTTATATATTTCTGGACATGTACGATTCACTTCTCTTAGTCCACGGTGTCGTGTTGCCTCTGGGGCTCTCTGACGAACTGCTGACCTGATGCTCGTGCCTCCAGATTTGACATAGTGACAAAGAATTGAGCAAATTCGCGGAGGAAAACATTCTTCTTCTTCAGTTCAGAGGTCAGCACAGCCACAAAAAATGTCTGGAGCGACACAGACTGTAATGGAGGAGTAGCCCGAGTGGACCATGATGAAATATTGGTGAAACTAATGAGTTTTTGGATGATTAATGCAGTTTTAGGAGCGGCGCTATACATGCCCCGTGTGCTACCATTATACGGATGTCCGCAGCTCGATTTTGGATCTAAATATCTCCCAAAGCACTGTTTGGATCAGGAATGCCTTCTGGGTGAGTATATTGTTCTACTTCATTCTGTAAACAATGTGAAAGCTGTAGAAACTGAACTTATCCTTTAATGACAGTGAATATATGAGGTTTTGAAGCAGGCATGCCGAAAATCTCCAGTGCCTTGGCACGCGCTAGCGCGTTTCACCAACACAGCGCGGCGTGGTGCCCTTGAAACGTACTGCAAAGCACTTCGCTCCCATTCCAGTCCCACTTCGCTCCCATTCTAGTCCCATTCTAGTCTATCATGCAAATTCCACTGCGGCTACTGCTGCAGCTCACTATAATATAGCGAGGTAATGCTTTATTTATCTCGTTCCCTCACAATAATATAGCGTGGGGAATTCACGTGATCGGCTGGACAAGAGGGCAGCATATATTTTATCAGCTCAACCCAGTGCTGCAATTTACTCTACTTTTTACCGCTCAGACAGAACTTCAGCTAAACCTGGCATCCTGAATTGAAGAATGGCAGACTCAAACAAAAAGATGCCATGTAGTTCCAATAGTTTGAAGACAAGAGGGCAGTCCAAAATGGAGGCGCTAGCCGAAGCAGTGTTGGAGAAGCAACGTGGCTACCTTGACTTTCCTTTTGATCAACTTCAAAGGATGGGCAAGGATAATGAAGAGAAACTAGAAGCCATCCGAGCTGATTTGGTAGCCCTCACTGAGAATTTCACCTTAGTAAATGTTGAAATTGGCAAGATTCGGTCTCAGGTCGAAGACAACAGCTAACAGACAGTTAGCTAACCATGAGGCTTTGCTGGACGCCATGCAGTCTAAGCTAGCAGATATGGAGGACAGGAGCAGGAGATGCAATCTGCGCAGGGTTACCAGAAACACTGGAGGGATCTAACGCTGTTCAATACCTCACGCACTCACTTCCGAAGTGGTTCCCCTCTCTTGGCAATCTTCAAGGTGAAATTATAAGTGCACATCAGATCTACGGTGCCGACGGTAAAAGGCAGGCGGGCTCACGCACTATGATCTTCAACGTCCTCCGCTACACAACCAGGCAAGATATCCTGTGTGCTGCTAAGAAAGCTCCAGTCACCATAGATGGTCGAAGGATTCGTTTTTTTCTCCCGACTACAGCAGCCACACAGTTAAACGGCGCCAGTCCTTCTCTCAAGCTATGACCACTGCTCGTAATAAAGGAGTGGAATTCTTCCTCATGTATCCCGCCACGCTGAGGGTGAAAGTTGCAGGCCAAACAAAATCCTTCCAGGACCCGATATGTGCCGAGGAATACATCGCATCCATACCCACATCAGAGACGCCAGATCTGGACGAGGGGGGTAGCAGGGAGCCGGCACCGGACCTCCCAGACGCCGACTAACAAGTCCGGAAAAGTGTGTTGCTGTTTTTCCACTCTGTCGGAGGCTGAAATTTACTTTTTCCTTCAAGATTTTCCGACCTGGGGGTGCTGGTTTGGCGGAGTGGTTAGCAACCAGGCAACCCATGTACATGCTTCTGCCGGTCCAGGTTCGAATCCCGCTTGTGACTGGTTTGAAGAGTGTCTTCCCCTGCTCTCTCTCCCCCTTTCGCGGGCCTGTCCACTGTCTCTCTCCTACAAATAAAGGCACAAAATGCCCCAAAAACATACATTTAAAAAAAACGATTTTCCGACCTGCAAGATACCTTGCTTTTCCATCCAGCGCTTTTCTCTTTCTCCTTTTTGCCTCAGACTACGATGGAGCCAGACCTTCGCTGCAACCGTCAGGTCGGAAAGGTTCATATTTTCACTTTAAAACACTCAAGCGGACTTCCATTACTCTCGTTCTGGACTGAGTGCTTTCTGGTAAAAGAGACAGTGTGTTGTATTTTTGCCCTTCTTGAGGAGCTCACATTTATCACAATTTCTGTACGAGCTTAGCCTTGTTTATACTTCTTCATAATCAGCGGTATATATATAACTGTTCAAATTGGGTTGGTTATGGTTGGTCTTTTGCAGCCCCTACCCATACTGTATCACGGAGCAAGTTAGGAATTATAGGGTTATGTTTCGTTAAAGGTATTTTTTTTATTTTACGTTTATTAGGGTTTCTGTTAATCTTGGTTTTGTTTTGCCACCTGGTATTATCTCTGAAAGGTATTTAAGATTAATGTTTGTCTTGCCATGGGTAACATATTTCATAACACTAAAGCTGTCCTTGTGCATTATAAGAACTGTATATGACAATGGGTGAATTGTCTGTACTAGTTTGGAACTGTGATGGGTTGAACACACCTCATAAGTGTACCAGTGTGTTATCTCTATTGCGTCGCCGGAAAATTGACATAGCCTTATTACAGGAGACGCATTTGCTGAGCAAAGACTGTAGCCGTTTAGCCGATAAATTCTACCACAATATTGCCTCTTCACCAGCTTCCACCAAAACAAAAGGAGTAGCTACTGTGGTTAGACGCAATCTGACAGTGAGGGAGCTGGACACATGGGAGGACACTGAAGGCAGAATAACCATAGCCAGATTAGAAATATGTGGGAAAAAAATAGCTCTCATCTCAGCCTATGCTCCAAATAAATTTGATCAGGAATTTTATAGATAGATAGATAGATAAAATACTTTATTAATCCCCGAAGGGAAATTCATGTAGTTTGGCAACAAGAATAAAGAATAAAAAAAGATAATAATAATACCCTATTATAGTAATTAATTAATAATTAATATTTAACTATTAAATTATTAATTAATTAATAATTAACCCTATTAATTATAATACCCTTACTCAAAAGATGTTGGAAATATCAAATGAATACCCATTTTTTGTGGGGGCAGATATGAACCCAGTATGGGATGTTGGTGATCGATCAAGTTTAACAGCATCTAGAGATCAGGAAGCAGCCACTGCTGCATTGAGATTTTGGACAGAGAGTTTTAGTCTGATGTGGCGATCATGTAACCCCTCCATAAAAGATTACACATTTTTTTCAGGCAGGCACAAATCTTCTTCACGGATAGATTTCCTTTTTGCCTCTCCAAAACTCTTCCAAAAGACTAATTGTGTATCATTACTGTCCATAGCCCTGTCAGACCATAAAGGAGTTTTATGTTGTGCTACTCTAGGCAGTTTATCCAAACGAGCCCCGAGATGGCGTTTTAATAATACTCTTTTAAATAATGAGAAGTACAGATCACAGTTTCAGGTTCAACTCAGAGAATTCTTAGCCTTCAATGTGGGCTCAGTTAGTGACGCAATGATTTTATGGGATGCAGTCAAAGGATTCATAAGGAGTAATGCCATTTTATTTTCTTCAAATTTACATAAGGAGAAATCTGCCAGACTACAGACTCTGGAAGCAGAATTCACCAGATTTGATTCATTGTTGCAATATAACTACTCTGAGCATCTCAGCGTGACGTCATTAAAAAGGACACAAATGACATCCTGAAACAAGGTTCAGAGTTTCTGATACACAGAACAAGACAATGTTATTACTTTCATAGTTCTGGACCGAGTCATCTTTTGTCTTTAAAAATCAGATCTTGTGAACAGTTTGCAGATATTTCTGCTATTAAATCCCCAGATGGTGACATTACAACTGATCATAAACAAATTAATGATATTTTTCGTACATTTTATTCTAATTTATATCAGTCAGAAATTAAGCTGGACAAAAATAAATGTAGCAGTTTTCTTGATCAGCTTAATTTGCCACAGCTTGGGCAAGCAGACTCTGCCCTTCTTGATGCTCCCATATCTATAGAAGAACTTAAAAAGGCAACAGTTTCCATGCAAAAAAATAAATCCCTTGGGTTGGATGGGATACCCCCTGAATGTTACATAGCTTTCTGGGATATTCTTGGTCTCTTACTCTGGGATATGATCACAACATCAGTTAAAGAGGGTTCCTTCTCTAGGGATGTAAATATAGCCCTAATTTCCTGACTATTGAAGAAAGATAAAGACCCGTTAGACTGTGCCAGCTATAGACCTCTAAGTTTGCTCAACACTGATCTGAAGATCTTTGCTAAAGTACTCGCCCTTCGTATTCAAAATTTATTGCCAGAATTAATTAACTGTGCTCAAACAGGATTTATTAAATCAATATTAGCTGCCGACGCCTTCTTCATGTTATAGATGCAGCTGCAGATAAAAAAGCCCCTACAGCAGTACTTTCCCTTGATGCAATGAAAGCCTTTGATAGACAAGAATGGTCTTATCTGTGGGCTGTTATGGGGAGGACGGGTTTTGGTGATGGCTTCATACATATGATTATATATATATATATTTTAAGTATTTTTGGGGCATTTTGTGCCTTCATTGATAGGAGAGAGACAGTGGATAGGCTTGTGAAAGGGGGTGAGAGAGTAGGGGAAGACACTCTGCAAACTGGTCACAGGCGGGATTCGAACCTGGACCGGCAGAAGTATGTACATGGGGTGCCTGGTTGCTAACCACTCCGCCAAACCAGCACCCCGGCTTCATTCATATGGTTAAAGTTTTATACTCCAATCCCTCAGCTCTGGTGCTCACTGGGCAGTTGTCCTCTACTTTATTTCCTGTCACTAGATCCTCACGCCAAGGTTGCCCATTGAGTTCAGCACTCTTTGCACTGTCACTCGAACCCCTTGCTGAAATGATCAGACAGTCAAATACTGTACAACCTATTTCTATCTATAACACTGATCATCAGGTGGCGTTACACGCTGACAATATTTTAGTCTTTCTGGATAATCCAGACCAAAGTCTCCCCGGTCTACTGTCAATATGTGAGGATTTTGGGTGCTTATCTGGTTTTAAAATCAATTGGTCAAAATCAGCCCTCCTACCATTAAATACTCCAGCCAATAAGTTAGTGTACCCAACTGACATCCCGGTAGTTCAGAGCTTTAAGTATCTGGGGGTGAATATATTTCCTTCTCTGAATCGTATTGCCATATGTAATTTTTCAGATGCTCTCAACAAAGCCAGATAGACAGATAGACGAATCTTCCCAACTCTCTTCAAGCACGTATTTCTATAATTAAAATGAACCTTTTACCCAGAATAAATTTTGTTAGCTCTATGGTCCTACTTTCACCACCTGTCAATTACTGGAAAAAAAATCACTCATACATTTCACAGTTTGTATGGAAATCAAAACGCCCACGCTTAAAATGATCTACACTCCAAAGACAGAGGGCAGATGGTGGACTGGCATTACCCAATTTTAAATTTTATTTTTGGTCCTTTACTCTCCATCCACTTATAGCATGGTGTAATCCAAATGCATCTGTTTCTTGGCACAACTTGGAGAGAAATTTGGTTCAACCACGAAATCTACCAGACGTTCTCTTTGAAAATATATCACATAAACAATGTCAACTTCGTCTTGGTCCAGTTATTTCCCACCTCATTCAAACCTGGCGAGAGATGGAATCTCAATGTAAAATTTCATTTAAGTGGCATAGGTGGTCGCCTTTGTTTAACAATTATAACCTGTTGATTGGAGGCAGACCCATCTCATCCTCTTATTGGAGTAAATGTAACATCAAGCATTTAGGTGATATATATGATGACGTGGGTCTGCGTTCCTTTCAAGACATTAAGGGTGCTTTCAACCTACTAGGCACATCTTGTTTCTTTGACCTTCAGTTAAGGTCAGCTCTCAAAGCTCATGGTGTTCCTTGGCAGCAACCTCTTCCCATTCACCCCATTCATAAATTGTTTACCACTTTAAGCAAATCAAGGGGTCTTGTCTCCATTCTGAACAAATTTTCTCTTGAGGCTTCTTATCAAACCTGCCTATGGACAGTGTATGGAAACGTGACTGCTCGGATCTGGATCCAGATCTTAATTGGAAAGATGTCTGGACAAACATTAAAGAGGCCTCTCGCAATCCCAATCACCAACAGATTCATTTTAATTTTGTGCATAGGACATACTTAACTCCACGTACAATGTATTGTATGAAGTTGATTAATGATCCTTTGTGCACTCTTTGCTCTTTAAAGTGCCCCGGTACTTTTCTTCATATGGTTTGGGACTGTCCACCAGTGTTATGTTTTTGGACTAAAGTGGCTTCCATTCTGTCTGATTTGCTCTCTATGAGTGTTCTTGTAAGTGTGTCTGTGTTGTTGCTGAATGATTTGTCAAAGCTTAACATCAATAAATCCCAAATGCGTATTGCATTGGCTGGATTAACAGCTGCTAAAAAGATGATCGCAGTAAGATTGAAACCACCCCACTCACTTACTCTAAGACTCTGGGTTTTATCATTTATGGATGTTGTCTATCTTGAATTGTCAACTGCTCGAATAAATGGAGCCTCTGAAACTACTCTGCATTACTGGAGAACTGCAGCAGTCACTAAAGGATCTTCTGATTTGATTTTCTTCATTCAACCGCGATGTCTTGACGTACTGTATTAGGAATATACAGCTAGAGTGTATGACATATATTTAAGTACAAATGGTTTCACTCCCCCTGGCAGGAAAGGGTATCTTTGGGGAATGCATAACCCCGGTGGCATTGCATCTAATTATAATTTATCATTATTTTCTTTATTTTCTTTTTTTATTATTTATTTTCATTATTTTTATTATTATTATTATTATTATTTATTTATTTATTTTTTAAAATTTGACTTGGGTGGGTGGGGCGGGGCTTTTGTTTTGTTGTTCGTTTTGTCATGTTTGTGATTCCTTGTTAATTGATATTCTGGTGGTTTATTGATCTCATTCAAAAAAATTTGATCACAAAAAAACAAAAATAATAATATAGTGTTGGAACACTTGATTTATCCCGTTCCCTCACTTTATTATAGCGAGGTAACCCTTTTATAACGCGTGCCCTCACTATAGAAGATTAATAAAACATTCTGCACCCTGACACCTCCAGCGCTCCATAGGACTGTAAGATAAGTAGGCTATAAAATACGAAGTAAAACGTTTTTGCAGGTATAGAGAAAAATATATATGCTTCAAAGACAGTGCTTTCAAAAATATAACCTTTGGTTTATTTCATTATTAATCATTTTCAAAATTGTGGACAAACAGTTAAACACATAAACAGTTACGGTAAATGTTATAATTTATATAGCACTTAATTTAAAGCACTTCTTTTTCTCCATAACTGCCTACAATGTTGATGAATAATAAACAATTGTGGGACTTGTTTCCTATATTAATTTTATATTTTAGTGACCACATTTCAATAAATCTCCATTTATGAAATAAATCATGCTAATAATAAGACAGAACAATGGACTGTTAATCTTAACAGATGAAGCTGGCACAAAACAACCCTGTGAGATTAAGCAGATAGCAAAGATGCTTCTTGTAGTTCACTTTCATAACATTGTAGTTCGTCATGGATTACGAGCATCACAAGAAATTGATACTACATAAATATGACACCAAAGTGAAAGAGCAGTCTAATTCCTCTTTTACTGCAGCTCTCCTTTCCTTTCCTCTTTTCCATCTTCCCCTTAATCCTGTAACGTTTTCCAGTAAGGTTAAGAGAAAGTGGATAGGAGAGGACTTAGGAGGGACTTTTTGAATGCACCCTGTGGGCAAAGATTTTAGCGCCCCAAGGCAGAAATACGTCACCAAGAGACAACACAGATGAGTGAAACAACTTCACTCATCATCATTACCTATGCAATTATATTTTAGTCATCTTTAAATAGATATACATTTGTTTCAGAATATTTATATTTAAGTATATAATTTTTATTAATTTTTTTAATGTCTTATTCAAGCTAATAGTGGTGATTGGTGGGACGGCGCCCTAGCGCCTTCTATTGACCAGCCGCTACTGGGTCAAACAATTTTTTTTTTTTTTTTTTCAGATTACAGCTCACCACAACTATGCCATAGTCATCATACCCCTTTTGGCCACTTAACTCAATTTACTGTGGTCTTAATGAAAAACCTGACATATTATTTTATCCACTTTGTTCTTTCTCTATGAAAGCATATCTTGTCTAGAGTCCGTTTTACAAAAGAGACTTCCTTTTCTCCTCTTTTGTTCTCTAGTTAACTGATCAATGGGATCACTTAGCAACTACAAAGAAGAAAAATGCTTCTACCACATCAGGGTATGGAAAAGGCTGAACCAAACTCAGAAGATGGGTAAAGGAGACAGAGTCCAAAGACACTTCCTCATCAAACCATGGTGAGTTGCTTAAATTACTGAAGAACACTAATTACAGGCTTATAACTCAATCACCGGAGCCCACCTGCCCTCCATCCAGAACGGTACTCCTCCAAATCCACGTCATCAGAGACCCCACCCACCCTGGACACAACCTGTTCTCCCTCCTCCCCTCTGGCAGGTGCTACAGAGCCCTGCACACAAAAACTTCTACACTCAAGAACAGTTTCTTCCCTATTGCCATAACTCTCCTAAATAACTGATCTGACAAATCTGCTGCACTGCTGAATGGTCTTATATGCATCTTTACTGGTCACTGATTCAATTGCACTACATTTTCACCTTTTATTTTGCACCAATTGTGTACATTTATTTATTTTCTGCATGTGTACATACACATATATTCTTATTTTTTTTCCCTATTATGTGTACATATCATCTCTACTTGGTGCATATTTTTTTCTTCTCTTATTGTGAGTATTTTTTTACATTGATATTTTTATATTATGGTATTATGTTTATTCTTTCTGCTGTTTATTCCACGAGCAATACCACCTGCTGAAACCAAATTCCTTGCATGTTGTGAATGTACTTGGCCGATAAAGCTGATTCTGATTCGGTTTACTGACTAGTCTGTCAAAATAAGAGAGATGAGGTATGTAAAAGGATATCTTTAAATCAATGTGCTTCATACAAGAGTTTTCCTTAAGTGCCACATACCAGTGACTTACAAAAATGTGTTACAATCAGTAGTTTTAAAATATATTTAAAATCAATTCTTAATGTATTAAAAATATTGTTAAGAGTGGGGCTGGTAAAGCTCATGTGTAGAAATCTACTTTCCTTTATCCCAAACATCGTAATTACATCAAGCACTAAGAATGTTTATGTCCACTTCTAAAGACAGGAGCCTGCACTTAACATTTATTTATTTATTTATTTATTTATTTTTTACAATTCTAGTATTAACCTTGTTAGTTTTTTTTTTTTTTTTAATATATATGGTAACAGAATATGGGTCCAGACTGTTATATGATAAATGGTAACTTCGAATACAAATGACATTAGCAACATTCCACTACATTTTTAGCTGTATATTGATATAATGGCACAAAGTTTGTAGGTAAACATGCTTAAGAACACACTCACACTGGGACCAGTTTATTCAAACACAATCCACATAATTTACAGCCAGCATACCTCACAGTCAGCACAATGGAAACTAATCAAAATAGTTAGACTGAAACTCATCAGATTTTGTGGGTTACTTTAGTGTCAGTTTGATTAAATGCAGCACTCCTACACTCAGTCATTGTTAAAAATTATTGCTGTAAGGAACTTTCACATCACCCTAACTTCGCACATCCATACTTGCGCTCACGGCTAGCTTACAAGCACAGCACTTACAACTATGTCTGCAGTGCACAGAGCACTCATAATGCATTAACTGGATTTAAGGGATTTGTTGGACATGATACGGGATGCGTTGTGTGATAGCACTGTGAATTTTCAAAATCTCTTTCATGTCTAATGACGGTGTAAATTTAGCATAAAGTGTTTAGCATCAAGAGAGTCAGTATCAGTCATAGATAAAACAAACCAAAAAGTGACAGAAAAAATAGAAACACACCATGGCTATGATCCCATTTATAAAATGATTAATAGAAGGGTACTACAATCATCCAAAGATTGTTCATAAGTTTACATTTTTGTAGGAAAATCTCAGACTGTCCCCTCAACTAAGGCATGTGCTTGTGAGTACACAGTGAAATCTACCACTATGCTGTTGCAAATTTACAGTCTCGGGTCCTTTGTCATGTGTTAGTGTTAAAAGAGCAGTGATAGGTTCCATATTGATAGCTTTATATTTTTGGTGTTGGTCATCTCACCTTTGCAGGGATAAAGTTTTGTTTTTCAATTTTCCAGCATACAGCTTCCTGGTATGGTTTGTTTTCCTAAATTCAAAAGGCTTGATGAACAGAGTAAAGGCACTTTGGGTGATGAAAATTTCAAGTCAAGTTCGTTGTGGCTTGGTATCATCTGTGAGACTTAATGAATCCATGCTGCAAATATCCATGACATTTTAAAACTATGTTCCAACAAATTAAATTACTGTTCAGGGCTTTTCTTCTTAACTTCCTTCTGCAGCTCTGAAATGTTATTTTTAGAGATGACCTTTTTCCAAATCTCTTCAAGTCTAATTATACAACATCTGATGAAATAAAATAAATAAAAAATACAGGCCTATTTCTTATACCATGACTTTATAAGTAAATTCTGTAATGGTGTTCCCCTTGCAATGCAGTTACAAACCCATTTTACTGTAAAACCCATAAAAATGATTTAAAATGTGCACAGAAAGTATTCACTTAACCATAGTATACGTTGATTAAAGGTGTAGTCAGCGATGTGGGAGAAAACGAGTGGAGAGGTTGTTGACAAACGAATTTAGACCTGCCTCTCCCTTCATACCTCACCCCTGGCTCCACCCCCGAAAGCTGATGGTCGTGCATCGTCATGGAAATGGCCGTAGAAACTGCGTAGCTGACCAACATAGCTAAGGTAACAATGACTCGTCAGACAATAGTAACCACAACTCGACTGCCATTATCGAAAACATCACAACAACAGTACATTTTGGCAGATTAGACAATAAGATGAATGTCCGACGGCTGTTATTGTTATGTGAAGCACTACAAAGCTAATGTTGCTCACCTATCCAGCAGAAAGACGGCGACATCCGCGTCGGTTTTCAGTTCTTTCAATTCACAGAGTTCTCTCCACCACTGGAAAGCAACACCAAAGTTGATCCGGGTCTTCTCTCTTTCATGGTCAAAGCCCTTCTTTTTCACTTTCTGCTCCTCTAACCTTTTTCTTTTGTGCTGTTTTTCAGCCATTGCTACTGCACACATTACGCAACCTACTACTCCCCCTCCCCCCTCTGTCTGATCTGCGCATGAGGATGATCGCCCCCTGGATGGGGAAGGGGGGGGGGGGTGTACCCTGTTTTGGTTACTCGGCCCGAGCCACAGTATTTACCTGCTGAAATTCAGAGCCAAGGCTGTGTATTGAAACCAGACTTTTTTTTCAAACATGCTGTCAGCAGTGACATCTTATGGATTGAGAGGAGAAATACGGTGATTTTGACAAATAGTGCATTAGATTAGAAGATTAGAAGATCACTGACTATACCTTTAATTTTTGAGCCAAAACTGATGGATATTCCGTTTTGGATTTAGTCCAGTTATTGCATTGGTTACCCCATATGACAGATGGTTGCTCCAAATGATGAGAAAACCGCAGGTACTTAAAATCTTTATAAAATGAATACAACACAGTTTAGACAAAAGAATACTGAGCACACTTTTATTCAAACATCATTTCAACAATTCATTAATTAATCACATGTAAAAAAAATAAGAAAAACATTTAAAAGGGAAAGTGAAAAACACTTCATTCTCCAGGATCTTGTTCAAGAACACACATTTCACAAATGAAGGAGGGTTAAACAGAATCACATTTGAGGACCCTGGTAGTCACATTAGACAGGCATGACCAATTTCATTCAAAAAGAGAACCAAGTTGTTAAACAACTCTCAATCAGATTTTTCTATAGCCCATAAACATGGGAGGCTCAGTGGCACAGCAGTTAGTGCATGTGCCTCACAGCAAGAAGGCTGCCAGTTTGATCCCCGGGTCGGGCAGGGCCTTTCTGTGTGAACTTTGCATGTTCTTCCTGTGCATGCATGGGTTCTCTAAGGGTACTCTGGCCTCCTCCCAAAAAACAAAAAACACCAATATAGTTGCAAACACAATATATGTAAGCTGTACTGCATGTTACCTAGATTTTTTTAACTCTCTTTCTCTGGCAAGATACTCTGCTCTTGCAGCAGGGTCTGACTTGACCCCATGCCTGTGGCAAGCCGTTTGTTGCTTGTTAGTGGTGCCATCTAGAAAACAGGTTAAACTAGTTCAAGCAATCTTTATTATTACTAAATCTTTATTTCTATAGTGCCAAATCATAGCAAGGGTTACCTCATGACACTTTTCAATAGATTAGGCTGCAGACAAACTCCTGCATGTATACATACAGACGTGGCAAAAATTGCTGATACCCTTCTGTTAAAGGTAGAAAAACCCACATGGTGACAAATTACATGGAATTGAAAAAGGTAATAATAAAAAATTACTAAAACTTAACAAATGAAAATTAGACATTGGTTTTGAATTGGGGTTCAAAATACTTTTTATGAAAAACAAAATACTGAAACTGGCCTGGACAAAAAATGATGGTACCCTTGACTTAATATTTTGTTGTACAACCTTTTGGGGTAATCACTGCAATCAAGCAATTTCTGTAACTCTTGATGAGACTTCTGCACCTGTACACAGGTAGTTTGGCCCACTTCTTGATAACAATAATTTTCAATCATGTATCAATTCAAACAAGGTAACAATTTAACTTGTGTATATATTAACCAATACAGATTTATCTATGCTGAGCTAAAGCTGAATACAGACGAACCTCACAGAGAGAAGTCTGGCAACCAGAAATAACCTGACCATGTATAGGAGAACAGACTCAGACAACCATGTAGAGAATGTCAAACACTTACAGAGGTATCCTTCCGATGCTATACTCCAGTGTAAAGAGCATGCAGTGAGACCGGCACACTCACTCACTCAGACAGCATGGAGACCGAGACCCTCACTCAACCAATACTC
>JAZDUH010000148.1:72500-77500 GCA_036419115.1 Scarus forsteni | reverse complement strand
GGCCAAATCAACCTGCCATTGGCTACAGCAGAATAAAGTGAAGGTTTTAGTCCATCTTAGTCTCCTGACCTCAATATCATTGAGCCACTCTTGGGAGATCTCTAACGTGCAGTTTATGCAAGCCAGCCCAAGAATTTACAGGAGCTGGAGGCTTTTTGAGAAGAGGAATGGGCAGTTTTACCATCTGAGAAAATAAAGACCCTCATCCACAACTACCACAAAAGACTTCAAGCTGTTATTGATGTTAAAGGAGGAAACACACGGTATTAAAAACTGGGGGGTGTAAACTTTTGAAAAGGGTAATTTTTGAAGTTTCTGTTGTCATTATGATTTAAAAAGAGTAAACATCATTTTTTCAATAAATGTCTTCACCCAACCACTAACCATGAGTGACAGAAAGGTTTTTGTGTTATCATTCATATTTTCTGAGAAAAGGCCAAAAAATCAGAAATTCTGCTGGGGGGTGTAAACTTTTGGGCACAACTGTATATATATATATATATATATATATATATATTTATATATATACACACACACACACACACACATATATATATACATATATATACACACACATATATACATATATACATTTATATATATATGTGTGTGTGTGTGTGTATATATATATACACACACACATATATACATACACATAAATATACAGTGTATCACAGAAGTGAGTACACCCCTCACATTTCTCCAAATAATATATGCTCTCTTTTCATGGGACAGCAGTGAGGTAATGACACTTTGATACAGTGTACAGTAGTGAGTGGGCAGCTTGTTAAACAGTTTAAATTCACTGTCCACTCAAAACAACTCGACACACAGCCATTAATGTCTAAACTTCTGGCAACAAAAGTGAGTACACCCCTAAGTCAAAGGGCTCTAATTTCGTAGACCAGGCGCAAGCGCAGGCGCACCTGCCTGCGCCGGCCTTCGCCGCGCGGACTGGGTGTGACCTGCGCACTTTGCAAGTTTCCTGCAGTGCCAAGAGAGGCGCACTCATGGCGCACAGGGGCGCAGAGGTTGCGCGTCCACGCCCACGTCTCTGCCTCTCCGCGCAAATGTCAGAATAGGAGGAGAATAGACGTGAGTGGGATTAACACTGCCGATCACTGTCTTCACCAATCAAATGAGCGCCTCTCCTCGCCTTTAAATGCACTGCGGCTGAGGCGCAGCGTCTGATTGGTCTGAATTATCCCCGCCACCGCGGAAACAGTGTGCTGGAAAGACCCAGCAGTGGAGACGCTGTCCCTTCAGCAGGGGAATGGACAGCTGGGCGCGTCACTGTGTGGGCCAGCTCCCGGGACAGATGTAATCTGTTCCTTTGTCATTAATAGGAGTAAAAAAAATAAGAGACAGTTACACCACAGCTGGCTTATCCATTCATAATGCTTGTGATACACCTGCACTCCTAGTTTGTCATCGCCAAATAGCAGAGCCTTCAGTGATAAACTGTATACTCTCCCGGTGTCTCCTCCTCATCCTCCTTGCAATAATGCTCTCCATCTTTTTAGAGCACGTTAAAAATAAAGACTAAAATAGAGGAAATAACAGGTAAATCCTGAGTGACAAACATTTATTTTCTCTCCTTTTTCTTCGTCTTTTTTCCCCTTTTTTTCTTTGAATTTAATGAAATGAGAGAAGCCAGATATTTACTCAGTATCAGATGTTAAGGCTGTTCATTGTTGACTTCTAAGATGTGCATCAAACGTTCAGCTGCCGTCAGGTTAAGTTTCCATTATGACAAACAGCTTTAATCCGACATCAGATGTGACGGGAAGGTAAATATAGATGCAAATGTATATGCTGGTTTAGACGGGGACATTAAATAGTGATTGCTGTGATTGTTTATTGCATTAAAATGTGCCTGACACTTTGGAAACCTGCCTCTGAGGCATGCGCACATGTGCGCTTGTCACCAAATTACAGCTGCGGAGGGTGCGCTCCGCCCTGCGCCGAGGTTAGACCAGGTTGCAGCTGGCGAGCTTTCAGCGCACTTTCTGCACTGTTTTTGGCACGAAATTGTCACTGCGCCAACATGAATCTGCTGATACCTCCAGACAGTCTACCAAATTGTCAAATTGGCAGCGCACGGCGGTGCGCCACACGAAAATAACACTGCGCGGGGTGCGCCCCCTGCGCTGCGCCACGAAATTAGAGCCCAAAGTGTCCAAATTGGCCCCAAAGTGTCTAAATTTTGTGCAGCCACCATTATTTTTCAGCACTGCCTTAACCCTATTGGGGAGGAAGTTCACCAGAGATTCACATTTTGCCACTGGAATCCTTTTCCGCTTACTAATGACCACATGATGGAGCTGGTGGATGTTACAGACCTTGCACTTCTCCACCTTCCTTTTGATGACTTCACACAGATGCTCAATAGGGTTTAGGTTTGGAGACATGCTTGGCCAGTCCAACACCTTAACCATCAGCTTCTTTAACAGGGCAGTGGTGGTCTTGGAGGCATGCTTTGGGGCCATGACAGGACAGGCTCCACTCAGAACAGGCCTCATAATGGTCAACCAAAGAAGTTCAGTGCACGCTGTCAGCATCATATCCAGAGATTGTCTTTGGGAAATAGACGTACGAGTACTGCCAGCATTGCTGCAGGGGTTGAAGGGGTGGGGGGGTCAGCCTGTCAGTGCTCAAACCATAATCTGCACACTGCATCAAATCGGTCTACATGACTATCATCCCAGAAGGAGGTCTCTTCTAAAAATGATGCTCAAAAAGTCTGCAAACACTTTACTACCTCCCCAATAGGGTTAAGGCAGTGCTGAAAAATAATGGTGGCCACACAAAATTTAGACACTTTGGGGCCAATTTGGACACTTTGACTTCGAGGTGTTCTCACTTTTGTTGCCAGCAGTTTAGATATTAATGGCTGTGTGTCGAGTTGTTTTGAGTGGACAGTGAATTTAAACTGTTTAACAAGCTGCCCACTAACTACTGTACACTGTATCAAAGTTTCATTACCTCACTGCTGTCCCATGAAAAGAGAGCATATAACATTCGGAGAAATGTGAGGGGTGTACTCACTTCTGTGATACACTGTATATACATATATACACACACACACACATATATATATATACACATAAACTCACACACATATACAGCCATGGAAAAAATTATTAGACCACCCTTGTTTTCTTCAATTTCTTGTTCATTCTAATATCTGGTACCACTAAACGTATAATACAATGAACACAACAAAAAATGCAGCTGGTCACATAATACTTTATGTCCTATTTGACATTCTTAAGCTTAATTGATTCCCAGGGTATATAAGAGGCCATTTCATGTCACAAGCAGCACTGCACATGCAAAGGCCTAGAGTGGTTTCCTGCTTACATTCAAGCCGTAGCACAACTCAGAAGTTGTCAGCTCTCACATAATGCCTAAAACAAAAGAATTATGTGAAGCCACAAAGGCAGCCATCTTGGCACTGCTGGAAATTGGCATGAGTGAGAGACAGGTAGCGAAAAAACTGAAGAGCTCCAAGACAGCCGTTCATTACAACAAAAAAAACAAGCTGAACATGGCACTACCAAATTGCTACCTGGCCGTGGCAGGAAACGTCTTTCTACCCCACGAGATGACCGTGCACTCATCCGTTCCTGTGTCAGGAATCGTCGTCAGACCTCCAGGGACCTTAAAAATGAGAGGGCACTGTCGAGAAATGTGACTTGTTCAGCAAGGACAGTTCGAAACCGACTTGTTGAAGCTGGTTTGAAGTCACACAGAGCACGCAAGAAGCCCTTCATCAATGAAAGGCAGAGGAAAGCCCGGTTACTCTTTGCTCGAGACCACAAGGATTGGACTGTTGATGATTGGGCTAAGGTTCTCTTCAGTGATGAATCCTATTTTGAATTGATGCCCACTCCAGCCAACTTACTGGTTAGGAGGAAGCCTGGAGAAGCTTACAACCCAGACTGTCTTGCCCCTACAGTAAAACATGGGGGTGGATCAGTCATGATCTGGGGTTGTTTCAGTCTGAGTGGAACAGGGCAAATGCAAATGTGTGAAGGCCGAATGAACCAGGCCATGTACAGGACTAACCTTGAAAACAGTCTTTTTCCATCAGCTGGAAAACTCTTTCCTGCCTCGAATGACTGGATTTTCCAACAAGACAATGCCCCTTGCCACACGGCAAGGTCAGTTAAAAACCTGGATGGAGAACCACAACATTCGCACCATGCCTTGGCCTGCTCAATCACCAGATCTTAATCCAATTGAAAACCTGTGGAAAATCATCAAACTCAAAATGGAGAACCACAAGCCCAAAAACAAAGAAAATTTGTTTGAATTTGTCCAACAGGAATGGGCTGCTGTGACAGCAGAACAATGTCAGAAGCTGGTGGAGAGCATGCCAAGACGCATGGCTGCAGTCATCAAAAACAATGGTTATGCAATCAAGTATTAACTCTTGTGTGTATCATGTGTTTAAAGCAAACAGAAAAGAAAACATGGAATGCTTAAAAGTAGTGTTTTTGGCGGTACAATGCCATAGCTATTGATGTAAGAATTTAAGTAATTTTGGTTATTATCAAGAAAACCATGGAAAATGAATAGTTCTTAGTTCTTAAATTAAACTCTCATGAGCTATTTTTGTTGTTATCATTATAATTGTCCAAACAAATGTACCTTTAGTTGAGCCAGGCATTAAAATTAACAAGAAATTGAAGAAAACAAGGGTGGTCTAATAATTTTTTCCATGACTGTATATATATATCTATATATATATACACATATACATATATATATATATATATACACACACACATATATATATATATACACACACACACACACACACACACACACACACACACACATATATATATATATATATTCACACATATATACATATAGGCAGACCTCTTGTGATGGGACCTCCCATTTTTAAGATAGACCTCATGCCTATCTGGTGATAAAGATAGTTACTATAGATGTATCAACTATAGATAGAAAGATCATACTAAAGTCTA
>JAZDUH010000148.1:65000-67500 GCA_036419115.1 Scarus forsteni | reverse complement strand
GAGAATGTTGTAGTTGTATGAAAAAGGGCTCCATTGCCAAAAAAAGTGAACAAAAATCAGTGTTCAATATTTATTCAGATCTAAATGCTCTGTAACTATGATACTACAGAGCATTTTGAGACCTACTCCTACCCCCAAGGCAATGATCCTAGGGGAAACACTGTATATATATATGTATATGTATATATATATATGTTTATATATATGTATATGTATATATCTGTATGTATATATGTGTATATATATGTATATATATATGTATATATATGTATGTGTGTGTGTGTGTGTGTATACATATATATGTATATATATATATATATATATATATATATATATATATATATATATATATATATATATATATATATATATATATATATATATATATATGTATATATATATTTATTAGGTGATACAGATACATTTCTGTCACGGTTCGATACATTTTCGACACAAAATATGAGAAATTTCAATGCCTTTTTCACTTGTGGTTTATTAAAATAACCAACATTTGTTTTAACTCAGACTATATTTTTTTATTGAATTAAATGTACCTCTTGCAGCTAAACCAGGCACATTCTTCAGTGCATACTTAGATCCATAAAAAAACAAAACATCACTTAGACTTTACTTACTTTTTTGTCATTACGCAAATAACACAGCAGTGTACTTGGAATGAAATTTCGTTTCATTGGCTTCCTGGATTGTATCAACACACAGTGATATTGTTAATGAATAAGTGTATAAAAATATAAACATTATTAGGGCCAGAATAAATAGTATAAAAAATAAATATGAATACAAGGGCTATGCAAGAAACATCGATTAACACTGTCAGTTAAAAGTGACCTATAACTACTACAAATATTTATGTGGAATGAAGTGTATTGCACTGTTAGAGATTAGAAAAACAGCCATTATATACCATGTAAAATAAGACTAATTAAAAATTAAATTAATCTAATAGAGAAGTCACCCATCTTATGTGGTGCATTCTTAGAAGCAGAGTAAATAATACAAAGAACGAGCTAGAAGTGTACCAAGTGTCGTTATCCACAGCAGAAAAGGGTCTCATGTGGACAGAAATAAAAGTAGCTATGGCCCGGTCGATGTCCTTTGCCCTCTTTGAATCATGTGCTAAAGACTGTCTAAATGACCCAGGTAAAGTCTGGAGCATGTGTGCTGCTTGTTGTTTCTCTGTTTCCACTTGTTTTAACCCCGGGATGATGGAGGTGTTTGTTGTTTTCCCCCAACGTAGTTTAGCATCGTGTTGCACTTCCAACATTCTGTTGTGTTTTGTCCACGACACGCTCACCATCAGGGTCATACTTAACACGGAGGCCAAAGTAGTCCCAAACGGAGAGACAGCAAGCACGATCTGTGGCAGCGGCAGCTCGTAGTGGCATTGCTGGCCATGCGCCAGATCTGAATGATGGTGGAGGGTCTTCAGTTTCATCTGAAGGTAATGCATTCTCCATGTAGCAGCGCCCTAGCGTCCCGTGGCCTCTTCTGTCTCAGTAGCTTCGCCGAATCAGAGCTATCTCTACAGCTCTGAGCCGAATGAAAGGGGAGGTGCTGCGCACGCAGCTCAGCGGATCTGTGCTCGACAATGCAGCCCGGAGTAATCGAACGCAGATTCACTGAACTTTCAGCACATCCCGCCTCGTCAGAAATTGATCAAATAAATAAATACATGATAGCGTATCGTTTGGTTCAAAGGTGTATTGAACGGTGGCCACTGAATCGAACGGTTCAATACAGATACATGTATTGTTGCACCCCTAATATGTATATATATGTGTATATATAAATGTGTATATATATAGATATGTATATATAAATGTGTATATACATGTGTATATATATATATGTATATGTATGTATATATGTATATATATATGTATATGTATATATGTATAAATGTGTATATATGTATGTGTATATATGTATGTATATGTGTGTATATATGTGTATATATATGTATATATAGGTTTATATATAGGTTTATATATGTATATATATGTGTATATATGTATATACATGTATATATATGTGTATATATGTATATATAGGTGTACATTTGTATATATATATATTTGTATATATATATGTGTATGTATATGTGTGTATATACATATGTATATATGTGTATGTATATGTTTATATTTATGTATGTGTATATATATATATATATATATATATATATATATATATATATATATATACATATACATATATATATACACACACACACACACACACACACACACACACACACACATATATATATATATATATATATATTGTGCAGGCCAAAAGTTTGGACACACCTTTCATTCAATGTGTTTTCTTAATTTTCATCACTATTTACATTGTAGATTCTCACTGAAGGGTATCAAAACTATGAATGAATGAACATGTGTGGAATTATGTACTTAACAAAAAAGTGTGAAATAAATGAAAACGTCTTTTATTCTAGTTTCTTCAAAGCAACCACCCT
>JAZDUH010000148.1:40000-60000 GCA_036419115.1 Scarus forsteni | reverse complement strand
AGGCTATTGCTAGCTGTTGTTAGCACGCCCTGCGTTGTTGTTCACAAATATCACATGAAGAATGTGATTATCACTATGGCAGCATTTTTGTAAATATAAACCTAGCAATACTATGTATACAGCTGATTTAGAGCAACACACACTAGTCAGAAGTGCTAATAAATGGATTATTACAGGAGCTAAATAACTGTTCACACTGGGGGCTGCCATCTTTGATTGTCAACTCGGGGGTGGCGAGGTTCCCCCGAGTTCCGAGTAGGATATTCCGACCTCGGGGGGCGTTCCAGATGAAATTTCCTAATCGGAAGTGGGAAATTCCGACCTCCGACTACAACTGGAACGCAGCATTAGCAGGTTGTCAAATTACAAAGACTACGACCCCCAGAATGCCCTGCATCAGTGACAATCTCCACGCCGATAGGCTGTCACGGCGCGTCAACACGCTCGCTCGAAAAGTTCAATTATTTCAACTCGAGCGGCGAGCGATTTTTCGCTGGAATCGCTCAACGCTCAACGCTTGACGCTGCTCTATGCTCGCCCCGATGCAGCGTCAATTCGTGTCTTTACATAGACTTTGTATGTAATATCATCGCGCGAAAAATTCGCGACGCTTTCAGTGTGAACACGCCGTAAGAAATTCTTGATTTGTGTATGAATTGAACCCATTGTAAATGTTTTCATTGAATTGCTTATGAATTTTTTTATTTTATTTTATTCTTTTTTTTTATCATTATTTAGTTTTATATATCGGTTAGTGATGCTGCTCAGTGATTTTTGAAGAATGTACAATGCAAAATATGCCTGTTTGTTAATTGAAATGGCTGAATAAAGAATTGAAAGAAAAAAAAATTCTGTTCCATGACAATATTTTATTGCCCGTCTTAAAATTGTGACAGGAATTCATGT
This sequence comes from Scarus forsteni, assembly GCA_036419115.1. NCBI lineage: Eukaryota > Metazoa > Chordata > Actinopteri > Labriformes > Labridae > Scarus > Scarus forsteni. The sequence goes on along the minus strand of JAZDUH010000148.1, from coordinate 59,094 downwards.
AGGGCTCATGTGGGCTACATATCACACAAAAAAATGTAAACAAGATAGGAATGAACAAATGAATAAATTAATCTTGTAAATGAATTAGACATGTCTGGTGCATGTTACAGTAAAAGTTCATGTTGAACAGTGCTATTTCAGGATGATAATGGCACCAAAGATTTTTTGCAAGCTATACTTATTTATTGAGACTGTCAAGCAATTTTCTGCCAGCACTCCTTCAGTGCTATTGCAGCGGCGACAGTGTTGCTTTTGACGTTCAATATATGTTTTAATTCTTCATACTTTGTCATGATCACCTCCTGCTCCTCCTTTGTGAAGTAGGTTGTCCTTCGCTCCCCTGCTCTGACGCTCCAGACTGGTCCATGTTCGCGATTGGTCAGATGCTGTGGGCTCCGCCTTATATGCGTGCACGCGCTCATTGCAAAGCTGGATCCACTTATGAGGTTGATAACCAGCGTCGTTGAACCGTGTAGCGAGATCGCCGGCTACCGCGCTCAGCTCAGCGAGATAGCTCCGAGGCTATCTCGCTAGGCTGAACTTGCTTCGTAGAATAGGCCCCAGGTGGCATTTATCGCCAGACGAGTGACAGTGTTCAGTTAGTAGCATTGGCAGAGGAATGTTTTTTTTTATTTTATACGGGAGAATTACGGGAAAATATTAATACGGGAGGACGGCGGGAAAGAGGGGTAAAATACGGTAGTTTCCCGGCCAAAACGGGACACTTGACAGCTATGGGCAGAGGCGTGAAGAACAAGATGTATGATGCCTAATGTAGCGTTTAACCGACTAGTAAAATACTAAACGACTAATAACTAAGTAGGCGGTTAAACGATTAAACGACTAGTCACGCACATCCCTAATACATACATATATATACATACATATATATATTTACATACATATATACATACATATATATATATACATACATACATATATATATTTACATACATACATATATATATTTACATACATACATATATATATATTTACATACATATACATACATACATATATATATTTACATACATATACATACATACATACATATATATATTGACATACATATACATACATACATATATATATTGACATACATATACATACATACATATATATATTGACATACATATACATACAAATATATGTACATACATATATACATATATATTTACATACATATATATTTACATACATATATACATACATATATATATATTTACATACATATATACATACATATATATTTACATACATATATACATACATATACATATATATATTCACATACATATACATATATATTTAAATACATGTATATACAAATAAATATATACATACATACATTTATACACATACATATATACATACATATGTATGTATACATACATACATACATATATATACATATACATATATACACACATATAAATACATATATACATACATACATTTATACACATACATATATACATACATATGTATGTATACATACATACATACATATATATACATATACATATATACACACATATAAATACATATATACATACATATACATATATACACACATATACATATATACACACATATACATACATATATACATACATATATATATACAGATATGTACATACATACATATACATACATACATTTATACATATATACATACATACATATATACATACATATATATGTACATACATACACACATACATATATATGTACATACATACATAGACATACATACATATAAATATATATGTACATACATACATATACATACATATATATATACATATATACACATATACATACATATACACATATATACATACATATACACATATATATATACACATATACACATATATATATTCACATATACATATTTATATATATATACTCACATATACATTATATATATATACACACATATACATTATATATATATACACACATATACATTATATATAAATACACACATATACATTATATATATATACACACATATTCATTATATATATATACATATACATATATATATATACATATATATATATATATATATATATATATACATATATATATATATATATATATATATATATATATATATACACATATATATATAGACAGATAGATAGATAGATATAACTACACATACACACACAGACAGATAGGCACAGCCGATAAGACGATGTAGTTATTGGGCGCGCGGGTTGACATACATCGTGAGCCTAGAGCAAGCCTCAACATGTCAGCTGTTGGGAGGTATTTTAGGATCTCAGAAACAGACAAGAAATCAGTGATTCGCAATGACTGTAAATCTGTGATGCAAGGAGGAGAATAGCAACACTCCTTTAACTACCAATTTAATTGTGCATCTCAAGAGCCGTCATCCTGAACTGCACCAAGAATTTCTGAAAAGCAAGGGGAAAAAGCACCAGCGAGAGCCTCGCAGCAGCCACTCCTTCAGTCATTCAACAAAGCTAAGGCATTTAACAGTTATCACCCCAAGGTAAAGGAGACCAACAAGAAAATGATTGAATTTATTGCTCTTGATAGCCAGCTGTTCAGCGGTGGTTAAAGATGCGGGCTAATGATGTACGTATCTGGGGCCCGCTACAACATGCCTAGCCAGCGTTTCTTCTCAGATGTAGCCTTACCTGAACTGCAATGCTCCGTCTCCAGTGACTTAGTATGGAGTTAGATCAGTCTCATAATAAATACATGCACACAGAAGGATTCACAAATGTATACTGGGATTAATTTATAAATGTCTCTCAACTGACAAATATTTTTCAAAGTTCACAAATGTATTTCTGATGCACACACAAATATTACTTGTTTTATATATTTGTAATGGAAATCCACAAATGTCTATATTTAAAATAATTTGCAATTTTCGTTTAAAACAAATATTTATGTAGTCATATTTATTCACAAACTGTTGAATCTGCATTCACAAACTGCTCTGCATTTGTGAAAATCCCTGCATTTGTATGTATATTGTGATATTTATTCACAAATTGTTGAATCTGCATTCACAAACTGCTCGGCATTTGTGAACATCGCTGCATTTGTGTGTGAATCTTTTTGAGACTCCCTTGACGTGTCTCGATCCACAAACGCATTTCTTTCAACAGGGAAGTATCTGTAGCCAATCAGATGTCTCTCTCCTTTCAGCCAATCACAAGAACGCTACTTTTCAGCCAATCGTACGAACGCGTTTGTACAGCTTAACCGACACATTGGACTGAGAGAACGAAGTTGTCATCAAAGTCGACATGGCGTCAGCACCTGGTTACCTGCAAAGTGTAAATGAAACATTATCCAGGTTTTCTTTGCTCTCTCTAGTTGGGAGGTTGGCTGAGATAGGTGGAGAATTGCATTAAATGTGTACCCACCGCCAGTGCCAGCGGGGTAAGCCGTTCTCTAACGCCGCCAGTGCTATCAGGGCGAACACTGTATCCACCACCGCTAGTGCCGCTAGTACCCACCCTCCCCTGCCGCCGACAGTGTGCGCCATCACGGCCACCGGCGTTATGTACACACCGCCATCCTGCCCACAGCAGGTACTGTCATCTCCGGGATTACGTGCCCGCCAGAGAGCAGAAGTGTGTGCTTATATATGACATCGTGCATCCAGACGATTTCTGAGAGCATGCAGCATATATGTTTCACTGATTTCAAAACTAAAGCTACTTCACAGCTCCTATTATCCCTCACAACTGATAAAAAAAATTGGACAGACGGAGTAATTTGGGACATTGTGGTAACAGAGTAAAGAAAAGTAACTGCTGAAGAAAGTATAAGTAATCATTGCTGTAAAGTATCAGCCTTTCAAATATCTGTTTTTATCAGTGCTGCATGAATCTGCTCATGCTTTTGTATATTTAAATCAATAACAATGCATCATATTTCAGAGGATCACATACAGCGCATTTATGTTCTGTGAGTAACAGATGTCTACAAAAGGCCTACCAGTGATACCAGTTTTCTGCATGCTCACAGAAAATGATAACAGCCTCTTTCTGTATAAGCAAATAATGTCCGTGGTGAAAAAAACACGCTCATGGTGCAAATTTTACACACAAATGTAAACCCCAGTATTCCTGGTCACTGCTATGTTGGTGATATAAAAAAAAAATTACCTGTGATATTCATTATGTTCTCATGCAGACTCCACTCAGTGAATGAAGCCAAATAATGTCCTAATTACATGCAATAACATTTACTGACGTTACATGAGCACGGCTGGATGCACGATGTGAAATAAAGGCACACACTTCTGCTCTCTGGCGGGCATGTAATACCAGAGGCGGAGATAACAGCACCTGCTGTCGGCAGGATGGAGAGGGTTCGCGGTGGGTACATAGCGCCGGTGGCCGTGATGGCTGCATGGGCAGCGGGCTGGAGATGGCGGTGGGTACATAACGCCGGTGGCTGTGATGGCTGCACAGGCAGCAGGGTGGAGATGCCGGGGGTGGCCGTGATGGCTGCAATGGCAGCGGGGTTGAGAGGGTTGGCGGTGTGTACATAACGCCGGTGGCCGTGATGGCTGCACGGGTGGCGGGATGGAGAGGGTTGGCGGTGTGTACATAACTCCGGTGGCCGTGATGGCGCACACTGTCGGCGGCAGGAGAGGGTGGGTACTAGCGGCACTAGCGGTGGTGGATACAGTGTTAGCCCTGATAGCACTGGCGGCGTTAGAGAACGGCTTGCCCTGCTGGCACTGGCGGTGGGTACACATTTCATACAATTCTCCATCTATCTCAGCAAACCTCCCAACTAGAGAGAGCAAAGAAAACCTGGATAATGTTTCATTTACACTTTGCAGGTAACCAGGTGCTGACGCCATGTCGACTTTGATGACAACTTCGTTCTCTCAGTCCAATGTGTCGGTTAAGCTGTACGAACGCGTTCATACGATTGGCTGACAAGTAGCGTTCTTGTGATTGGCTGAAAGGAGAGAGACATCTGATTGGCTACAGATTCTTCCCTGTTGAAAAAAACGCATTTGTGGATCGAGACACGTCAAGGGAGTCTCAAAAAGATTCACACACAAATGCAGCGATGTTCACAAATGCCGAGCAGTTTGTGAATGCAGATTCAACAATTTGTGAATAAATATCACAATATACAATACAAATGCAGGGATTTTCACAAATGCAGAGCAGTTTGTGAATGCAGATTCAACAGTTTGTGAATAAATATGACTACATAAATATTTGTTTTAAACGAAAATTGCAAATTATTTTAAATATAGACATTTGTGGATTTCCATTACAAATATATAAAACAAGTAATTTTTGTGTGTGCATCAGAAATACATTTGTGAACTCTGAAAAATATTTGTGAGTTGAGAGACATTTATAAATTAATCCCAGTATACATTTGTGAATCCTTCTGTGTGCATTTATCTATTATGAGACTGATCTAACTCCATAACTTAGAGAAGCTCCTCGCTAATGCTGCTCACATTAGCTTCAAGATGGGTATTTGGACATCAAGTGTGGGTCCTGTCAGCATATTGAGTCTCACAGCACAATGGACTGACGAGGATTTTACTCTTAAGAAAGCCATCCTTTATTCTCAAGAGTGCTCCGCTTCTCACACAGCGGCTTCTATTGCTTCTTCCTTTGACAGCATGTTTAAAAAATGGAAAATATCTAAGGAGATGGTGCATGTAGTGCTACGTGACAATGCGCAGAACATGGCAAAAGCTATGATGGAGTTCGGAGTGCCAAGTTTACCATGCATGGCGCACACACGGCAGCTGGCTGTCATGAAGGCGTCCTATCCCAGCGCAGCATCGGAATGAAAAGTGTCAGACATTTCACACATTCTCAAGTTGCAAGCGGCTGCCTGCAAGATTGCCAAAAGGAGCTCGGGATGCAGGCAAAACGGCCTCATTGGGATGTTGCAACAAGATGGAATTCCACCTTTTATATGATGCAAGTCTGGTTGAGCAGAAGAGGGCATTAGGAGCATATGCTGCTGATTATGAGCTGCTGGCCACTTTGACGGCAAATCAGTGGGTGATTTTAGGAAATATGATCACACTTCTGGTGCCTTTTGAGCAACTGTACAGAGGGATAAGCTCCACAGAAGCCTCCACTACCAATGTGATCCTGCGGTAGTGGCACTGACGCACCTGCTGAGCTGACGCCGACAGAAGCGTGCAGACCGCAAAAGGGACCACCCTCCTGAAAGCTGTGAATGACTGCTTCCATGGTGCACAATGTGAGCCCCTTTTTTCCATAGCTTCAGTGCTTGATGCCCTTTACCACGACTGGTACTTTGACATGGATAAAAAGAGGAGTGCTCGTGACCTGTTGCTGGGAGTGTTGGATGAAACGGATGATGTCACAGGAAGTGCACACACCAGCAGAGAGTACCCCCCTGAAAAGAAGACCCAAAGAGGATCACTGCTGGACATGTATGAAGAAATTCTGGAGGAGAGTGTTATGGTGTGTTCACACCGGACGCGAATTTGCGTCGACGCGCGTCGAGATTACATACAAAGTCAATGCAAAGGCGCGTCTTGACGCAGATTCGCCCCGGGCGGCGCGTTGGACGCGTTTGGAGCGTCCGGCGCGTTTCAGGCGTCGAGCGTCGAGGCGTTTGACGCCCTCGACGCCCCGATGCCTCGACGCTCGAGTTGAAAATATTGAACTTTTGACGCCAGTTCGCTTGAAGCTGTGGCGCGGCAGCCAATCAGCCAATCAGCGGCAGCCAATCAGCGATGACTATATATATATATATATATATATATATATATATATATATATATATATATATATATATATATATATATACACACACACACATACATACATATATATCCATACATACATATACATACATACATACATACATACATATACATACATACATATACATACATATACATATATACATACATACATATACATACATACATATATATACTACGGATGTGCGCGACTAGTCGTTTAATCGGTTAACCTCCTACTTTTTTATTAATCGTTTAGTATTTTACTAGTTGGTTAAACGCTACATCAAGCATCATGCATCATGCATCTTGTTCTTCACGCCTCTGCGCATAGCCGTCAAGTCTCCCGTTTTGGCCAGGAAACTACCGTATTTTATCCCTCTTTCCCGCCGTCCTCCCGTATTAATATTTTCCTGTAATTCTCCCGTATTAAAAAAAACATTCCTCTGTCTCTGCTACTGACTGAACACTGTCACTCGTCTGGCGAGAAATGCCACCTGCAGTATCCTGCATGTTTGTTTTCCTCCTCTTTTACTACCAAAGAGGCTGAATGACAAGATGCCTCACTACGTCTGCCTTTCTTAACACCGGGGTGCATCGGTTCCATCGCGGATTTAGCGGATTTATAGCCGAGTGAGCATCTGTCAAACATGCGATCTTTGGGGTGAAGACGGGGCCGCTTGCGCGTCCACACAGAGAGAGCTGAAGAGATCGTCCTGAGGAGTAACGAGGAAACAAACGCTAATATGAATGATGGCACAAAAGACACGGTTCTTAAGCCGGCTGCCCCAGTGTGAGAATGTGTTGGTTTTAAACAGGATGAACAAGGTGTGAGCTCATGAACACCTATGAGTCGATATGTCGTATTTGTTTGAAATTAGTGGCGACGAAGATGTGCAGGTGCAGCGGAGCCTTTGTCCTGACAGTCAACACTTACTGTGGTGTTTGGTCGGCAAAGAACATATAGATAAAAGCCCAAAATGAAGCGCTCACAGACAGTGTCGTTCGCTACATTGCAAAAGAAGTGCAGCCCTTCAATACGGTTAAAAAGCCAGCAGTTACAAACGTTTGACAGATAGTACGAATTGACTGGGAGAAAGTACATGTCACAATTCCTGAACTGTATAAACTCCATTTCATTTAGGCCAGAGTTTTTATTGTTGTGTGAGTTTTGTTTTTTCTTGACAGAGACAGGGTCTTTTTTTTGTTTTTGACTAGTATAATTATTTTTATTTACATGCAATTTTGCTAAAAGATAGGCCATTTCATTTTCATTGCTTTTTTTTCTCTTTTTTGTTTGTTAAATTTACAATATTTTTTGTTCAATTTATTTTATTAAAAATATCCTGACCTTCCAATTACAGTTAAATATTCTTAAGAAATGAAAGTTTGCATCCAAGTTTCATACCAAAGCAGTATTCATAATAAATACCATGCATTGCATTGGCAAAGGTATCAGAAATGTATTTCTCTTTAAATTGTTCAACTTTATTCAGTCAGTTGTTGTTACATCAATAGAATTTAAATTAACAGTTTGTCCTGAATGTTTGGGCTAAAATAGTTCCTAAATACACATTTGCATGTTAAACTTTTAAACTTTTAACTTAATATGTGTATTAAATTGCGAGTTTTCTTGCTTATAGACAAGTCGACTAGTGGCAAATAAAATTTGAGACTAGTCGGCGGGGAAATTAGTCGAAATTCCCATCCCTAGTATGTATATATATGTATGTATGCATACATGTATGTATGTATATGTATTAGGGGTGTAACGAAATGGTCAACTCACGAAACGATACGAAATGCGAAACAGGGCTCACGATACGAAATACTCACGATATGAAATAAAGATGAAGGAAAATTGAAGGTTAAAAAGCCAGCAGTTACAAACGTCTGACAGATGTCACATGTCACAACTCCTGAACTGTATAAACTCCATTTTATTTAGGCCAGAGTTTTTATTGTTGTGTGAGTTTTGTTTTTTCTTTACAGAGACAGGGTCTATTTTTTTTTGTTTTTGACCAGTATAATTATTTTTATTTACATGCAATTTTGCTAAAAGATAGACCATTTCATTTTCATTGCTTTTTATTCTCTTTTTTGTTTGTTTAATTTACAATATTTTTTGTTCAATTTATTTTATTTAAAATATCCTGACCTTCCAATTACAGTTAAATATTCTTAAGAAATGATAGTTTCTTGAATCGTGCACTAGTCTTAAGTGCCAGAGATTTCAGGGAAATTCTATTCTAGGCTACTATGTTATACGTTTGGAATTGTCATGCTGCTGCATCCAAGTTTCATACCAAAGCAGTATTTATAATAAATACCATGTATTGCATTGCCAAACGTATCAGAAATGTATTTCTCTTTAAATTGTTCAACTTTATTCAGTCAGTTGTTGTTACATCAATAGAATTTAAATTAACAGTTTGTCCTGAATGTTTGGGCTAAAACAGTTCCTAAATACACATTTGCATGTTAAACTTTTAACTTAATATGTGTATTAAATTGCGAGTTTTCTTGCTTATAGACTAGTCGACTAGTCGCAAATAAAATTTGAGACTAGTCGGCGGGGAAATTAGATGAAATTCCCATCCCTAACATATACATATATATACATATATACATACACATATAAATATTAGTATATGGGCCATTCTACCGAATTTGTCCAAACTGTGGTCCCACTCTAAAAAAACTATGCAACAAAGCAATTAAGAATTCAGACTTTACATATTTACTAAGATTCTGTTATGATCAATTTAACACACAAGACAACAAATAGATAGTAATAAGCTAAATATATACAAAATCATCATTTATAGTGTACTTTCTATTGGGAAGTGGTTGTCCCAACCCCTAAGCCCTAAATTTCGACCTATGAAAATAATACTTAAAATAATTTTGTATTTTTTTCCAATTATGTTTTTTAAAATATCTTGTTAATTTCTTTTAAACAGCATTGAAAAGATTTGGATGTATTGTGGGTTTATTTTTTTAATTTAAAAAGATCATTCAAAAAATGCTGTCCCACGCTTTCTTGTCACGCCCGAAACACAGATAGTTTCACCACATAGGTTGAGCCTGTTTTTAGCCACACCCCTGCATTTTTGACCAGGTAGAGACTCAGCATCCCTCTACCTCCTGGCATCATGGTGAGTAGTTACCTCTCATCATTTTGGAGTAAATGTGTTCCAAAATCTGAAAATCTGTCGGGAACATTTTTAATCGTCACTACCGAACACATATTCTCTGCAATTAGGCAAACTTTTGGAGGTTTAATGCAACACGTTATGTTTTTATGGGTGTACACCTGTTCAAACATCCATTTGCTGGCCATGTGGTTGGTAGCATTTTTTAGTTATTAGCTAAAATAAGCTAAAATTGTCACAACCGAAACAGATGGTAGAGTTTCGGTTGTGACAAGATGTAATGGTCCACTCACTTAAGTCAATGTTTGATCATTATTACCTCTTAAAACATGTAGATAATGCTGATTCATGTTTTATATTATAAAGCATCAGGAGAAAGCAACAGGGAGAAATGAACAAAACGCCAATATGGCAAAACAAAATATTTGAAAAACTAGACTTTTAGCCCAAGGGTGTCGACCACGTTATTCTTAAGAAGTTGTTTGTTTTGTTTTAAGTTCATTAAAGTTCTTGCATAACACTTTCTGGTGTGTGTATTTAAAAAAAAAAAAGATATTTTAAAGGGACTGTGAGGAGTTTCTAAATAATTACAAAAAGTCTCACTTTTAGATATATGCCTGATGGAAATACACACTTTAAGATGAGTTTTATAGCATCAAAATAGGATATCTATAAATGCTATTCCTTAGCCTTCCGGTCGGGTCGGACCGGGCTGGACTGGCCTGGATACTCAACTTCAGGAACAAGACAATTTAAACAGAGCAAATTTATATTATTCTGACACGTCTTAGAGCACCGGGCTGTAAGTAGTGATATATGGCCAGCTAAAAAACTACCATACTAAGTTTTCTAAAAATTGCTTGTTGTCACACATCAAAAACTACCGCGACGTAACTAGAAAGAGATACATTACCTCGTTGCTTTGCATCCTGTAAGTTGTTGAAAAAAGAAGTTGTAAAGCAATGCAGAGTTCTGAGGAAGGTCCGAGCTGCATTCATTAGCATCACAACAAACACACGCTTTGGCTTGTGGTGCGTTCCAGTTGTAGTCGGAAGTTGGAATTTCTGAGTTTCGAGTAGGAGACTACAACTGAAACGTCCCCAGAAGTGGAAATTTCCTGCTGGGAACTCGGTGAAACCTCGCCACCCCCGAGTTGACAATGGAACATGGATGCCCCCAGTGTGAACAGTTATTTAGCTCCTGTAATAATAAATTTATTTGCACTTCTGACTGGGGTGTGTTGCTCGAGATCAGCTGTATACAGGGGCTGCGGTCGAAAAGTCATTTTTGCTTAGGAAGGTTCCTAACGGAGTGAAACGAACCGGAAGTAGATCGTGATTAGAGCTGTTCGAATAGTTTAAATGCATAGGAAAGGTGGCTCAATGCTTCCTTTATAATCTCTTTTAGCATAGGATACACCGGACCATCCTTTACGAAAGGAGAGGAGATTATTCTGTCCCACAATTCACCGCGGCAACAGCTTTTATAAACAGCGCGTATTCCGACTGCTTCCGAATTCAACCGAATAATGACGAACAAATAACACAGACCATCTGAGTTACCATTAAAGTTTACCAAAGCCTGCCTTAACTTTCCAGTAGTCTGATTCTTTGAAGAGAGCAGGATATGAGACATTTGATGTTGATTATGTTTTAAACATGCGTCAATATTAATCATTTGTACACCATTAGATTGCGGTCTTAACAATGTATGCCTTTCTTTCCTTCAGTTCATTTATTTTCATGCACTGATTGGTGTTCATGTTAATAATGAGAGGACAGATTTATTTAAATCCTCACTTCCAACATCAGTTATGCAGATGTAATTTTTACCAGGTTATTATGTTCAATGTTGTCTGAAAGGAACAACATTGTCATGATTATTGAGCACTTCAATGATGCGTCTTTTGTAGTCCACCTTCAGAAAATTGTAGTTTCACTGCAGCAGTAACATCCGCCGTCACATGATGACGAAGCGTAGTGAAAGTGTAGTCGGATTCTCTCTGTATGGCAGTATTCCTTTCCTAAGTCCTTCTGAATTCTCCTTTCTCCTTTCCTTAACCTTATGACGTTTTCCATCAGGGTTAAGGAAAAGTAGATCGGAAAGGACTTAGGAGGTGACTATTCGACCGCAGCCATAGTATTGTTAGACTTATATTTACAAAAATGTTGCCATAGTGATAATCACATTCTTCATACAACAACGTAGGGCGTGCTAACAACAGCTAACAATAGCCTGGTAGATCAGAATGTTTTTTTCCGACTTCAACTGGAACGCCGATAAGTCAGAGATGATGTCACTCCTAGTTCCGAGGTTACTGGAACACAGTATTACGACAGTCGCCGCGCGTGCTCATGGGTAGCAGAGTCTTAGTGTCGCCAGTAATAGATTCTCCTCATAGCACCTTTAAAAGCAATATCTTCAGAATGTTCAATAATTATAACTCATGTTTGACCCTCTAACTCCCAGCTCAACTGTTTGGCAGAAGTCAATACATTCAGGAATGTTTAATGTGTAAAAAAAAATCATTGTTTATTTGTGACAGAAAAAACTGCTTTAACTGCTTAAACTACTTTTTAATGTTACAGTAGATGCATTGTGATGTTTGAGTGGGCTAATGCTGGCCTTCAAAGTAAATGTCATTTGATTGGTTATAAACATTTGTGTTCATAATATTCCCAATGTAAGACATGTTTGAAGTTAATATTAAACAATAAGGTGGAGGGAAAATGATACAACCTTGCAAACAAAAAAATAGCGGTCACTACCAAAATAGTGCAGTCACAACCGAAACGGTGCAGTCACAACCGAAACACTGGGTGTTTTGTAAAAAATAAAGGATATTGAGTCATCATATAACATTTTATGATGACTCTTCTTTAAATGTATGTTTAATTTCATAACTCATTAACTCTGAGATCTATATAATCAGTGGAATTCATTTTACAAGAAAAGATTGGATTTTGATTTTGATGAGTCTTAGAAATTGAACTTTGAAAAATGTTTAAAATATCATTTTTATTGATTTTGTTGTAAAACCCTTCAAGAAAAATTTGTAAAAATATTCTTTAGAGGGGGCATGGAAGTACAATATGAACAGATTAATATAATACCTTTTATTGCAGTGTGTTGCTATGTTTCGGTTGTGACACATTTTGGGAGTAGAAAAAACATTTCAAGAACAAGCAGAAATTAAAATATGAATATTGACTGCACTATACAAGATATATGTACCTTAGATGTGGTACAACGTATGTATGGACAAAATTTTGGGAAAAAAAACACTTAAAAAAAAAATACGACCCTGCACTTTGGACAAATTCGGTAGAATGGCCCATATACATATATACACATGTACATATGCATACATATATACATATATACACATATACATACATATACATACACATATATATACATATACATATATACACTTATATATACATATACATACATATATACATACATATATACACATACATATATACTTATATATACATATATACACACATATGTACATATGTTTGTGTATATATGTATGTATATATGTATGTATATATATATATATATACACATATATATATATATATACACACACACACACACACACACACACACACACATATTTATGTATGTGTATGTGTATGTATATGTATGTATGTATGTATGTATTTATATATGTATCAGATTGATAGACTCGAGGTATTTGGAGACTACTGCAATAGTAGTAGCAAAAGATGTGGAGTGAACATATAGTATAATTTATAATAGCTAACAGGGTTAGACGATTTGATTTCCCAATTAAAACTTTAGCTCTAGTTTCCATGAATAAATAAGACAAAAAACAAAATGACATAAAATAATACACATTTCTCTTGGTTCTTTGCAACAAAACTATCCAGGCACAGTTAAAATCTAGGCTCTTGAGCCTTTTTACCACAATAGCTTAGGTATCTTTAAAAACATATACCCTGTGACTTTCTTTACAAAGTAAGCAACAAATGTGAACATAAAACCTCACAAACAAACTCTAATGCTATGGATACACTAAAGCAGATGTACAGTGGGGTATATGGCCCCCTCTGCCACAAACACTGTCTGTTTCATCTGATGTAGCGTGTCACAGTGACTGACAATAAACATCTGCCTGGGATGCCTTGGTACTCCCAGAGAGTCCAACATTTTTTATTTTCCTGTCTTTTGTACGGAGCCCCTTAGGTGCCACAGAGGACAAAATATATAACTCGTGCGCATGAGATACTTATTCGTGCGCACGATACATTAAAACGTGCGCACGAAATAATAAAACGTGCGCTCGAAATACTTATTCGTGCGCACGTTTTAGCTAAAGCGTGCGCACGACATACTAAAACATGCGCACGAGATACTAAAACGTGTGCACGAAATAGTTATTCAGTAGTTCAATAGTTATTCAAGCGCACGTTTTAGCTAAAACGTGCGCTCGAAATAAAGTTATTCATCGCGTTTTGACTTGTCCTTATTCTTGTGACTTCCGTAGAAAGCAGACGTTCACACACACAATGGAGAGAAGAAGTGAGCTAGTTAACTTTCACTTCCACCTCGGACTGTCATATAATGACATTCTTGTTGCTCTTATTATGAGAGATGGAATAATCTGAAGTAGAACTTTGCTGCTTATACTAAAACACAACAGGCTCCGCCGGTGTACTGTATTAAATGAACTGGTGACCGTCCAGGCAGAAGTGAGGGGGCGTGTCTGAAGGACCCTTTTCTTTACTATCTGAACACCTCCCGAATCAATTGTATACACAAAAATGAGCTCTTTACACCCATTTACTTAGTGGTGGAAGTGACTTCACAACATTGAGCGTGACGACGAAAGGTTTTGAAGGATTACAGACTTATTTAACAGCGTAAAGAAACGTAAGGTGATATATAGGTAAATATCTTACATGCCTGATCAAAATGACAAATTTCCGACTGTGTCAACTGGTGATGGCCCCGAAACCCGCATTTTACCGTCACTTCGGCTTATCAACAAACAATGTGTTCATGTTCAACGTATAACGGAGTGGGGAGGACTTGAAAATAGGTACAGAGGAGTAGGTTTTTTTTACAATGTGGAGGAAATTTTCGCTTCATCTTGTGATCAAACTGATGGCATATGTGTCTGCATTAAGTGTAAGCACAAGAGTGCATTTCTGTAAGCATGCTGAATTTGAGGGATATATTCTACTGTAGTTAGTGGTTTTGTTGACAAAAATGACTCGTCCTTGTAACCCATAGTAGAAAATTAATCCCTGTTAAGATCTTCATAATGTGATGGTCGAATGATACTTTGTAAACTGTGCAGTTCGACTATCACTGACTTTTGACATCAGATCGGGGCACGTGGCGTTGTTGAATGCTGTTTGAATCAAATGGTGATCTCAATAAATGTTTTAACTGTTAAACATTGGTGTGTTGTCTTTAATTTGCTGTCCTGTTGAAAATATATGTAATTACCTTTTTTTACTGACATTGATAAACAGCAGATAAGTTGTGAATGTGATAGAGGAAATACAACTTTATTATAGTTTTGTAACCATGAAGGTTTTTTGATATGTCAGCGTATACAACTGCGGTCACGTCAGCCGTCTCTCGATTTTTATGGTCAAGCCAGCAGCTCCAACATTTCAAGTGCGCTCTTATTACAGACTGTATGGCAAGCGCACAAAAATAAGTGCAAAAGTCAGCACTAACTTACTTATAAAAGCGTGTGTTAAATTCAGGTTTACAAAATAAAAAGTGGTTGTGAAATATAAGATTTTCTAAAAAATATGAGAACTACATTAAAATGTCATTTTCATATTTACAGAATGGAATACATTAAAATTTATTAAAACTATATTAAATGTGTCCAAATGCAATAAAAAAGAGGTGTGTGTGTCATAGAGCAGGCTTCAGTCTACTGTCCAACACTGATTTTGAACCAACAGATCACATGACCTGGGAATTATTGAGCTATAATGCCCATATTACCTTTATAAAAGACATTACAAATTCCCCCCAAAAATATGAAATTTGTGTGTCCAAATGCAATAAAAAGTGGTATGTGTCAAAGAGTCAGTATTATTAATTTTGAGCCAATAGGTCACATGACCTGCGACTCACTGACCTATAATGCTCAGATTTGCATTATAAAATACATTAAAATTCATTAAAAAAAAAAAAAAATTGAAATATGCCCAAATGGAATAAAAAGTGGATTGTGTCATTGAGCATGCTTACTGTCCTACACTGATTCTGAGCAAATAGATCACACAGCCTGAGACTTATTGAGCTATGAATTTTTTATGTATTTTATACTGTAAATATGAGTATTTTAGCTCAATAAGTCCATGGATAAGTCCAGGCCATGAGATTTGATTGCTAAAAAATTAAGACAGAATGGTAGATCTAATGCTGCTCCTTGACACACACCACTTTTTATTGCAGTTGAACGCAAAACATTCTATGAATTTTTAATATATTTAATACTGTAAATATGAGCATTATAGCTCAATAAGTCCCAGGTCATGTGATCTGTTGGCTCAGAATCAACCCAGAATGGTAGATCGAAGCCTGTTCTATGAGACACACCATTTTTTTATTACATTTGGACACACTTCATATTTTTTATGAATTTTAATTTATCTTTTAATGTAAATATGAGCATTAGAGCCAAAATACCTCCCAGGTCACGTGACCTGTTGGCTCAGAATCATGTAGGACAGTAGACTTCAGCCTGCTTGATGAGAAACACCACTTATTTTTGCATTTGGACATGTTTCATATTTGTATGAATTTGTAATGTCTTTTATAATGTAAATATGGGCATTATAGCTCAATAATTCCCAGGTCATGTGATCTGTTGGTTCAAAATCAGTGTTGGACAGTAGACTTAAGCCTGCTCTATGACACACACCTCTTTCTATTGCATTTGGACACATTTAATATAGTTTTAATAAATTTTAATTTATTCCATACTGTAAATATAAAATGACATTTTAATGTAGTTCTCATATTTTTAGAAAATCTTATTGTATTTCACAACCACTTTTTATTTTGTAAACCTGAATTTAACACACGCTTTTATAAGTAAGTTAGTGCTGACTTTTCCACTTATTTTTGTCGCTTGCCATACAGTCTGTAATAAGAGCGCTTGACATGTTGGAGCTGCTGGCTTGACCACGCATAAAATCGAGAGACGGCTGGCGTGACGCAGTTGTATACGTTGACATATCACAAAAACTTTCATGGTCACAAAACTATAATAAAGTTGTATTTCCTCTATCACATTCACAACTTATCTGCTGTTTATCAATGTCAGTAAAAAAAGGTAAATACATATATTTTCAACAGGACAGCAAATTAAAGACAACACACCATTGTTTAACAGCTAAAACATTTATTGAGATCACCATTTGATTCAAACAGCATTCAACAACGCCACGTGCCCCGATCTGATGTCAAAAGTCAGTGATCGTCAAACTCTTAAAAGGCTGCAAAGTTTACAAAGTATCATTAACCATCACATTATGAAGATCTTAACAGGGATTAATTTTCTACTATGGGTTACAAGGACGAGTCATTTTTTCGTCAACAAAACCACTAACTACAGTAGAATATATCCCTCAAATTCAGCATGCTTACAGAAATGCACTCTTGTGCTTACACTTAATGCAGACACATATGCCATCAGTTTGATCACAAGATGAAGCGAAAATTTCCTCCACATTGTAAAAAAAAACTACTTCTCTGTACCTATTTTCAAGTCCTCCCGACTCTTGTTATGCGTTGAACATGAACAAATTGTTTGTTGATACCCCGAAGTGACGGTAAAATGCGGGTTTCGGGGCCATCACCAGTTGACACAGTCAGAAATTTGTCATTTTGATCAGGCATGTAAGATATTTACCTATATATCACCTTACGTTTCTTTACGCTGTTAAATAAGTCTGTAATCCTTCAAAACCTTTCATCGTCACGCTCAATGTTGTGAAGTCACTTCCACCACTAAGTAAATGGGTGTAAAGAGCTCATTTTTGTGTATACAATTGATTCGGGAGGTGTTCAGATAGTAAAGAAAAGGGTCCTTCAGACACGCCCCCTCACTTCTGCCTGGACAGTCACCAGTTCATTTAATACAGTACACCGGTGGAGCCTGTTGTGTTTTAGTATAAGCAGCAAAGTTCTACTTCAGATTATTCCATCTCTCATAATAAGAGCAACAAGAATGTCATTATATGACAGTCCGAGGTGGAAGTGAAAGTTAACTAGCTCACTTCTTCTCTCCATTGTGTGTGTTTGTGAACGTCCGGCTTCTCTACGGGAAGCCGTAGCGGACAAGAATAAGGACAAGTCACAAATGTGATGAATAACTTTATTTTGAGTGCACGTTTTAGCTAAAACGTGCGCTCGAACTATCTTCGTGCACGTTTTAGTATCTCGTGCGCACGTTTTAGTATGTCGTATGCGCTTTAGCTAAAACGTCGCACAAATAATATTTCTAGCGTGTTTTATTATATGCGTGCGCGCGTTTTAATATATCGTCGCAGTTATATATTTTGTTTTATTTTTTCCTCTGTGGCGCCTAAGGGGCTCCGTACTTTTGCAATATGTTTCAATATTCAGAAACACTGACCAGGAGTGGTCTGCTTGTGCTATGGGCACTGACGTTGAAAAATGGAATTTGTTGCCTCAAGATGGAACTATGTGACATGAAAAGTTTTTCAAGCCCTCAAACAGCATCCTTGTCTTAATGATGAATCCAGAGGAGCTTCTACCACAGACTGAAATCAGAGTAGTGTCAAATGTTAAAGTTCCCATGTTCCCTGAGGAAGAGCAAGAATGATTATGTGTCCACAATCATTTTTGTGTGTTTTATTTGTTGTTGCTCTGTTCTTTAATTGTTTTTTTTCCCAATGTTTTGTTGATTTGTGATTTGCTGAGGCTTTTCATTTATTATGGTTGCAGAGGCCACTGTACCCTTTACACAAGGCATTAGTTACCACCCACATAGAAGATAACAGAACAATTACAGGATGTGTGAAGTCCTTCTACTGGAAATATCGTTTAGTATTATCTTTATTACGAAATAAAAATAACCTCAATACAATGGATTTGGCCAAAAGTTTAAAATTCAACAATATAGGTTATTGGTTTCTGAT
>JAZDUH010000148.1:0-27500 GCA_036419115.1 Scarus forsteni | reverse complement strand
TTTTTTTTTGCTGTAATGAACAGCTGTCTTGGAGATCTTCAGTTTTTTCGCTACCTGTCTCTCACTCATGCCAATTTCCAGCAGTGCCAAGATGGCTGCCTTTGTGGCTTCACATAATTCTTTTGTTTTAGGCATTATGTGAGAGCTGACAACTTCTGAGTTGTGCTACGGCTTGAATGTAAGCAGGAACCAACTCTAGGCCTTTGCATGTGCAGTGCTGCTTGTGACATGAAATGGCCTCTTATATACCCTGGGAATCAATTAAGCTTAAGAATGTCAAATAGGACATAAAGTATTATGTGACCAGCTGCATTTTTTGTTGTGTTCATTGTATTATACGTTTAGTGGTACCAGATATTAGAATGAACAAGAAATTGAAGAAAACAAGGGTGGTCTAATAATTTTTTCCATGACACCTTCTCACTGAAGGGTATATATATATATATATATATATGTGTGGATATATATATATATATATATATATATATATATATATATATATATATATATATATATATATATATATATATATATATATATATATATATATATATATATATATATATACACATATATATATATATATATATATATATATATATATATATATAGTTTTCAGGTGTGCCTTACCAGGGTTAATTAATGGAATTTCTTGCCTTATTAATGGGGTTGGACCATCATTTGTATTGTGCAGTAGTCAGGCTGATGCACAGCCGACAGCCCTATTAGACAACTGTTAGAATTAATATTATGGCAAAAACCAATCAGCAAAGTTAAGAGAAACAAGTGGCCATCATTACTTTAAGAAATGAAGGTCAGTCAATCCAAAAAATTGCAGAAACTTTGAATGTGTCCCCAAGGGCAGTCGCAAAAACCATCAAGGGCTACAACGAAACTGCCTCACATGAGGACCGCTCGAGGAAAGTAAGACAAAGAGTCACCTCTGCTGATGAAAAAGAGTTCATCTGAGTCACCAGCCTCAGAAATTGCAAGTTAACAGCAGCTCAGATTAGAGACCAGATGAATACCACACAGAGCCCCAGCAGCAGACACATCTCTACAAAAAATGTTAAGAGGAGACTGCGTGAATCAGGCCTTCGTGGTCAAATAGTTGCTAGGAAACCACTGCTGAGGAGAAGCAACAAGCATGAGAGATGTGTTTGGGTCAAGAAACACAAGGGATGGACATTAGACCGGTGGAAATCTGTCCTTTGGTCTGATCAGTCCAAATTTGAGATCTTTGGTTCCAACCGCCGTGTATTTGTACCATGCAGAAAGGGTGAGCAGATAGATTTTGCATGCCTGGTTCCCATTGTGAAGCATGGTGTCTATGGTGTGATGGTGTGGGACTGCTTTGCTGGTGACACTTTTCAGGATTTATTCAAAATTGAAGGCACATACTAAACCAGCATGGCTACCACATCAGACTGCAGCGACATGCTATCCCATATGGTTTGCATGTAGTTGGACCATCTTTTATTTTTCAACAGGGCAATGACCCCAAACACACCTCCAGGCTGTGTAAGGGCTATTTGACCAAGAAGGAGCGTGATGGAGTGCTACTCCAGATGACTGGCCTCCACAGTCACCGGACCTGAGCCCAATCGAGATGGTTTGGGGTGAGCTGGACC
Organism: Scarus forsteni; assembly: GCA_036419115.1. NCBI lineage: Eukaryota > Metazoa > Chordata > Actinopteri > Labriformes > Labridae > Scarus > Scarus forsteni. The sequence continues at coordinate 25,869 of JAZDUH010000148.1, read as the reverse complement.
GCAGAGTGAAGGCAAAAGGGCCAACAAGTGCTAAGCATCTCTGGGAACTCCTTTAAGACTGTTGGAAACCATTTCAGGTGACTATCTGTTGAAGCTCATCAAAACAATGCTAAGAGTGTGTAATCAGAGCAAAGGGTGGTTGCTTTGAAGAAACTAGAATATAAGACATGTTTTCATTTATTTCACTCTTTTTTGTTAAGTACATAATTCCACACATGTTCATTCATAGTTTTGATACCTTCAGTGAGAATCTACAATGTAAATAGTGATATATATATATATATGTATATATATATGTATGTATATATATATATATATATATATATATATATACTAGAGCTGAAACGATTCCTCGGATAATCGCTAATATTCGACATTAAAATATCTTCGAGGCAAACTGTGTGCCTCCAAGCCTCGTTTAATATATAATTATACATATAAAATATATATCTGGACTACTATACAGTGCATGGTGTTTGACACAGATGGTCATTTCTGTGGCACAGCGCGCCAGCTATCTCCGCTGCTACGCAGCTTGTAAAATCATGAAGGAAGAGAAAAGAGAGGGACAGAAAGGAGAAAGTCCGCAGAAGAAATGGCAGAGAGTGTCGCAAGTGTGTGGTCACTACAAGAAAGGGCAAAAAGAAAACACAGTCCAGTGTGTCCAGTGTCAAACAGAGGTAGCTTAGCACGTAGCTTAGCATGATAGCACCTCGTCAATAGGGTTGGGCATCGTTTGAATTTGAACGATTCCGGTTCCGATTCCGATTCCGAGTTTCGATTCCGGTTCCGAACGATTCTCGATTCCGATTCTTTTAAGAGGCAGGGTCGAAAAAGTTTTGATGTTATAAATGAGCTAGCTAACCAGAGGTCTTTCTGGATAAAATAGTCTGTACTTCTCCATGAATTTTAATGCTATGAACTTACCACTTTCTATGAACTATACTATGAATTTCTCATAGGGCTGTTTTTATTTATATATATATATCTGAACTGAAAAAAAATATAAATTTTCTTGTCATAGGAGTTCACTTTTCACAAGAGAGCTTTATTTTTGAAAAACACATGATGGGTGATACCTGCTCTTACACAATGTTCTGATTCTTCTTGTTGTGTTCAGTCTGTGCGGCTAAATTGTGTGTTCTTAGTGTAGTGCAAGTGTGTATGTTTCGAACTGACTTGCAAGTCAAGTCAGTGTACAGTGAACATCCTCTGTAGCCCAGGTGTGTAAAACTCCATAATCAACGCAGCTAATGTGATCAATAACTGAACAGGTGCATGCCTCATCAGCACAGGCTTAGGAGTGCTCTAGCCCCTCCTGAGTGCTGTTCTCAGTCCCGGGCTAACAACAGTAGTCCTCAAGGAGTAAGCACTAAGCACAGTACCCCAGTTGTCAGTCTGCTCAAACATTTTGGGCACCTGATCATTTGACATTTAAGCACGCTCAGGCCCACTGCATACACTATCGCCCCTAAAGATCTCCTATGGGTCAGGGGGCTATTTACTGAGGACTTGGGGCCAGTCATCGACTGTTTTTCCTCCTCGGGGGCAGCTCAGCCATTGGGCTATTGTGTATACTGTTACAGAGTACAGTTTTGACACTGGCCTGCAGTCTCCTGTTGGGTCAAAATGACCATCATCAAGGACCCAGCAAAAGCACTAGCTCTGGGCCAGGAACTTTCTGCCTTTCTGATCAAGGGTGCCATTGAGTCTGTAGACCCCTTGGGGGTACTACTCAACATATTTTATTGTTGTTAAAAAAAAAAAAAAAGGATGGCGGACTACGCCCTGTCGTAGAGCACAGTAGTCCATTGGATCCACTTGGACCATGTCAACACACTAGAGCTTCGGGCAGTGCACTTGGCCCTGAAGCATCTCATGCCATATCTCAGAAAACCGTCCTTGTACATCTAGCCACTACTCCTGCTGTGTTCCAGATAAAACAGCAGGGGAACACCAGGTCTATAAGTCTGCTTTGGGTGGCCCAGAAACTGCTAACTTGGTCTGCCCGCCGCCTTGCCAGCCTGAGGGCAATTAATCTACGCAGAGAAGACAACGAGGTGGAAGACTTCTTGTCCCTCATAGTTTAATTGACAAATAGCAGTTAGTTGCCTTAGATTGCAACTAATTTCCTTAAAGGGGCTATAAGGCCTTGTCCTGAGTGATTCTCAAGGGTGCTGACTTGGGACCTGCCCCTTGTACTGGATCATCTCTGTCTGCCTCCATTTTATCCCTTAGCAACTGGAATGCCATAGTGGTTAGCAGCAAAGGCTTTCTTCGTCTTTGCCATCACCACAGCAAAGCCTGTAGGGGAACTCCATGCTTTGTTTATAGCTCCTGATACCCCTTTTCCACCAAGCTGGTTCCAGGGCTGGTTCGGAGCTAGAGCCAGACTTAGCACCAGTTCTTTGGTTTTCCACAGACTAAGCACCAGTTGCTGGCTCTCAAAACCGGTGCTTGACAAGCACCAACTCTTTGCTGGGCCAGCAGAAAGAACCACGTTACGTCGGGGGCTACGGCTTACATCAGGGGGTGGGGGCGGGATTATTGACCAACCAAAGCAGAGTAAAAACACGGAAGCACTCTTACCCGTCTTCTCAAGCGTGATCGCTGTTCGTTGCATAATCGTCAAGCAGCATTAACTTGTTGGAGTGCCAACTTCTGCTCTCCAAGGAAGGCTTGAAAAGCCAACGGCAACACTTGAACCGCAACGTAGTCCTCCATCTTTGTTGTGGCAATTGAATTTGGCGCTAGTTGTTTTGAAATTTTGAATCACGGTTATTGTAACCAAAATTATCACGGTTATCATTATTATCGCGGTATTGTTGCAGTGTGCTCAAAATGTTCTAAAAGTACTTTTACACAGAATTGAAATCATTTAACCCCTTTATTGTTATATTCATAACAGTTCTTTTGTCTTTTTTGTCAATGAATGTGTCAGACTCAGAGGCCAAACAATGCAAACTGCATTTGCACCTCGCGTGAGGCTCCTTAATCGAGGGCAGATACATAGTTCCGGCTTTTCCAGGCAAAGAGTAGCATCACCGTGCGTTACTGAGGCAGTGTGATGATCAAGCCGCGATATAACGTTAATTTTAATTGGACACAGTAACGATTATCGTGGGAAATTTTATCGCGTTTTTACCATTTTACGGTAACGTTACATCACTGAGGAACACATCCACCAGCAGGGGTATATAGGTCCCTAGCTCACATTCACTCATTACCAGCTCTGGCCTGTAGGGGGGACTCAATCTGTGTCGCTGCATTGAGCCTGCCGGAAAATACAGTAGAAGAAGAAGGACAGGCTGGCTCTACCCCGGATAGACCTGACCAATCGGAGCACAAAGGGCTGAGACGTTGCGGGGTAACTTTAGGTCAGCCTTGAGACAGAGTGTTTCAACGTGGGCTTCATAATGGCCTAAAATGAGGATACTAATGAGGAACGCTATTGTGGGGCAATGAAGGAACTAAATGACTTGTACTGAGGGCAGAAATGCTTTACAGGCATCCTAGTCTGGCATAGTGAAAAGGAGAAACAAGCATGATATGTCCTCTTTAACGTGCGTATGACATCAGTTGTTTTCCTGCTGATTTATGTTCTGGTGTTGCCAAACTTGACAGCAGCATAGTAGCCGAAGACATGATCATTTTATTTTGTGCAGAAAAATCAAACCATGGCAGTCTTAAGTTATAAATCAAACACTTTCTGTTAATGGATGCTTTTCAGGTTTATTGTATATTTCCAAAAAGATTTGAGTGTCATTTTTTAAATGTAAATAGAGGGAGCAAAAGCAGTATCGGCCACATATATCAGCCCAAGAAAATCGGCAGTCCATCATCAGTCATCGGCTAAGGGTGATGGGAAAAAATCGGCATCAGCCTTAAAAAATGCATATCGGTCGATCCTTATTTAGAACAAATGTTATCTAACTGCAGTGTCTATAACCTGTGTGAATAATACAGCTGCTTTAGAACAGATTTTTGTTCAGACATCTTCAAGCTTTAATCTCCTTTTCTCTTTCCACCATGGCTTCACGCTACATAACCAAACAGGAGATCCTACCATGCACTGCGCGTAATGTGCTAGGATTGGCTAGTCGGGTGCGCGTCAAAGTCTCTGCGCCCACACAGACGATCTGACGATCTTTCTGCTTTATGAGATCATCCCCACGTTATAATCCTTAACGATTTTATATCGTCATATCGCACACCCCTACTAACTGGTATAAATAAGTTATTAATTGAACAAATGTGAAAAAACCGATGTCAACAGAAAATGATATTAGTGAGGTCAGTAGACAACAGGGTTTGTATAGGGCTGCAGTGGGTGAATGTATGACAATTTGGACACCACAAGTTTGCATTAATGTACTTTACAGATAGAAATCAGCTAGTCAGCTAAAAATCTGGTACAAAGCACATTTTTCCTAATTGATTTGTTTAAAACAAGTTATTGTAGACCTTTGGATAACAAATGGATTCATTCTTTTTATTTCAATATTAAATTCGTAAAGTCGAAAAAAAAGTTTCATTTTACCTAGTATTTCATTTTGAGGGCGTGGCTATTTTAGGCTTTACAACATCTTCCAAAACACAATACAATACAAATTACAAAAAGTATTTAAAGGTGGGCATTTGTTCTTGTGATGGATGAAACCAAACTATTTCAAATTGATATAACACCTTTTTTTCAATACCAATGCTGATACCAACAGCAATCACCCCCCACCACACATGCAAATTGATGAATATTCTGCCTTTTGACAGAAAGGAAATAAAAATAACTCAAACATTTTTTTAAATGCTGTAAAGAATCTTTTTTTAATGAAGAGCACAAATTTACATTTAAACATTTTAACCTCAAACAAAGACAGAGTCAGTGTTTTTTTTATGGAGTGGGACAAGAAGATCCTTAAAATGACTGTGAAATAGAACTCAAGTTATCAGATAAGATATACAGGATATAAGTAAACAGTGTTCAGCCCAAAGATTTGCTGATGGAAATAAAAGCAATTTTGGAATTAAATAGAGAAAAAGAGTCAAAAAAAAAAAAAACTCACAGAAAAAAAAAACACTATTTTTTATTGAAAAAATTTGATATCTGAATTGTGAACTTTGACAGAAATGTTGGCTATCATATCTTTATTTAAAGGGGGGTTTGTGACGGAACTACAAATAATTATTATAATGGCAAAAAGTTAATGGTGTGTTTAGGAAGTGGATCATAACGGACTGAAGAATCAGAAGAACCCAGTAGTGAGCATCTTTTGTATCTTCAAGTATCTTTTGTAATAATGATTGATATATCAACTATTACACAAATGGTAAATAGGTTTTTAAAACACTTTCCTCGTCTGTCTGACTACTCAAAGCAGCTTTACACCACACTCACATACTGATGGCTGGAGTTTCTATGGAAATTTCCCATCAGTATCAACTACCATATTCATGCTCTTTCACACCCCTTTACATGCCACTGGCCTTGGCAGTAGTAGCAACCTGAGGCTAAGTGTCTTGCCCAAGAACACATCGCAATGTGACAGTAAGAGCTGGGCTCATACCTGCAACCTTCCAATTTCCGACCAAGTCCACTATCAGACCAACACCTTAAAACATAAATTAAGTAACAAAGTTAAGCATAATAAACTTAAAAAGAGAATCACATAATATGTCATTTGGTTTAAAAATAGATATTTTACATTATTTATACACAGAGTGGTCATCCCTGGAATACAAGCTGGGAAGAATATCATGGCCAAAATCCAATAGTAACTGATGAAGGTGCAATATGGGCCTAAGCCACTGTTAAAAAAAATAAATAAAAAAAAGTTTTTGTAACGTTTTATATTAACGTGTTGGCTCATCTTTTTTGAATGTCAAAACTCCTGTCATTAAAATATGAAACTGATTACAAGTCAGCACTCCTGAAATAAGCCACTATTTTTGACATATATCCGATATAATCCATCTTACCATATGATCTACAACAGCCATAACCCTTCATTTTAAACAGTTCTATATGGCTCGTTTATTTTAAAAATCACTGAATTAATGATAAGGCTTGAACAAATGACATAACTTACAAATACTTTACCATGCCATTTCCTTTGATTTTTTTAATGGATGCCCTTTTGGATGTCAACATGGCTTTTCTTTCCTCATAAAGCTATTTTGTTCTTATTATTCAAAAGTTCCATGACCTTGTGTTGTTTGGTCCCAGGAAACAGTTCAAGCATCAGTTATTATGACTGCATCATCTCCTCATCAATCAACTTATTTGGGTTCTATTTAAGAGCATACCTGCTGATTTTTTTTTACTAGAGTTAGCTTGGACTGAATACAGCTGAGTTTTGTGAGTCAAGGCTAGTTTAAGTCAGGCTGACTTAGCCCTATCTTTGTTAGCTCCTTTGATGGAATAAGCTCCTAAACTCATAATACCGGAATATAAATAATCTTTGATAAAAACTGAATTCTCCTGACATGTAGTAGGGTGGGAGAGAGTAAGTGTGACAACAGAAATGCAACGCTGAACTACTGTAGGCAGAGAGGAGCTACAGATTAAGACAAAGTTGTGCAGGAAATGGTCCATCTTAATCCTAAAATGTTTGAGGCTGTTGTCCTCTGCTAACAAACACTTCACTCCCACAATGCCAACATGCTGGTGTGTATGTGTGTCTGAGGGCAGAGGTGCCTGGGCCTGTCTGTGTGTCCAATGCCGTAAACAGTGGTGGTGGGCATATCCTTAATCCTTTTAGAGTCCCTACAGTGTTCCTTTCAGTGCGTGCATGGCATGAAAGGCCTCCTGTTGGTGCCTACAAAATTAGTCAAATGACCTGTTTGACACTGGTCAGAGAGATATTGGTTAATTCTGCAGCATCTATGGGGACATTTACACCGCTCCATTTCGGCCTCAATGGAGAGTTTTCATTGCGTTTTTGCCTCCCGTTTACATGAGAACGGTGCCTGGAGTGCCTGAATCCATAAACTTTTGAAACCAGGGTCCAGAGTGGAGAGCTTTGGAAACAGATTCATTTTGTCTCAATGTAGACGAGATACAAAGCGTTTCAGGGTGAAACACTGATGCCACTGCATGCACAATACTCTTTCACATGAAGGCTGTGCGTGCATACCAGGAACAACAACAGCCTCAGCGGTCTACCGAGTAATATGCTTGCTGCTTACCATGCTTGGTTTGTTATCCAGACAAAACTATCCAGACAGATTTGTTGTCCCAACAGATTTGTTTTACAGACAAGAAACTCCTGCATCTTTGTTCGTCCACTCCCCATTGTTGTTTGTGAAAAGTTTTTCTTCTTTGTATGTGTGTTGTAACAGCTCTGTTTCTCTGCAAACCTATGCCGCCACCTACTGGACTGGCATGCACAGTACAGCGTTTTCAGTCATTCTAACAAGGTAACAAGTCTGAAACCAGAAAAAGCTCATATTATACTTTCAAGGTTTACATGCCTTAAAATGGTGATGGAGCAGGTGTATGCACGGGACAAAACTCTGAAATCAGGATTTCCACCTCTCATCCTGTTTACACCACAAGTAGCTGCCTAATATAGGCTATGCCCAAGCATTGCTTCATGAGCAGCTAAAGCCCACTGGTGTTGGTTCAACATAAGTTAACATGTTTCTTGATGGTGGGAGAGAGTTTTTTCATTTTGCTAGAAATTATTTAAGTATTGACATAATAAATTTTTTTTTTTTCAATTTGTGTTAAGAGTTTAAAAGATGGACCACAGTCTGAAACATGCTTAAGATATCCTGTAATAGTACAAGTCCTTAGCTTACTCAAATGAAGCCTATCAAGCAAATAAACATAAAAGGTCTGGTAAGGAAGAAAACTGAAACTGCACTTTAAATGATATATGACTGAAAGATTGAAAGAAACAATAAACAGAAGAGTTACAATGGCAGCAGAACAGGAAAGACAGAAAGAAAAAGAAAGACAGAAAAAAGTTCCTAATCACACATTGAATAAGAATCTGTTAAAACATGCATGAGTCAGATGCCCACAGCATGGGGGAGGGAATGGTCCCTGTTACACACCTGGAGTTCCACTCTGTAAGCTTGATGGGAGGCAGCCGTCCATAACCTGGTGTGATGGCCGAGGAAAGCAGTGGGCTGGCCACTGAGAAGAGAGCCTGGAAACCCACAAAGCTGCCAACTACCACAGTCAACTCTCTCAGCTCCATCACTCACCTAACACAAGTGGGAGACAGAAAGGGGATTAGATACATGGGGACAGAGGGCAGGATAAAGTCAAGGCGATGCAGAGTGGTGTAAGTGATGACAGGTAGTATCTTTAGTTCCCTTTGAAGAGAAATCAAGGTGGTCCACATCAGGTGGCGGGGGGTGGGGGGTGGGCAGAAGGGCAAAAATAACAGAAACACAACCTGTCTCATACAAGTGGCACGACTGCTTTCCACAAATAGGACACTTATTATGGGATTAAGAGAAAATAAGAAAGTGAAGGCAAATATACATATTTGTAAAAAGTATGCAGTAGGGCCCGACCAATTCATCAGCCGATTATAGCCCTTTTTAAAGTATTCAACATCGGCCAGAGTGTTGCCGATTTAACGCCAATATACTTTTAATTTCTCGTAATACAGTGAAGACTGTTCTGTGTCCAAGCCGCACAGAATGATGACGTAGAAGATTGCAACGCGCGTTGGTGGTGGCTCTTCTTAGCTCTCTGCTGATGCTGTGTGTATGGGTGACTCGCCTACACTCACACGGAGTTGTTCTTTTTGTAGCCTGATGGTCCGACATGATGAGCAACTTTCAGCGGTGTACAATGTCCCATTGCTGCTGGACACAGAGACGACCAGGCTCTGTGCTAGCTCAGCTACGGATCACCCTCATAGACAGACCGGGCAATGCCGAGCAGTTTCCTGACAGACGCCGCCTCTGTCGTTGTCAATACGGATGAATTGGACCTTCTGATGGCATGGGATCAGTTTATCAGTGACTGTTCTATTGCGATTATGACTGAAATCCTTCTTTATCCGCTTGTTCCCAACACGGCAACTAAGCTAACTAGCTAGCGGGCTAACTATGCTAGTGTTAGCTCCTCGGTCCTCCGTCATTATAAGCAGTAGGTATATTGTTATGATTTCATCGATACCGATACAGATACTGATACTCATCATCGGTATCGATACTTATTGATACTGTTATCGATACTTCAACAAGTAATTTTGTGTAAAAAGAAAAACTTTACAAGATATTAAAAGATTCAACCTTTTTTTATGACCACAAGGTAATAATAAAGCTTCAACCGAATAGAAGTAATGCATTACAAATGCTTCTCAGAGGCAAAAAGAAAGCTAAGGAGATGGCAAAACCCCTTCATGCCGCTAACAGACTGCATGTACAGACAGACCCATGTATCTTGTGGTGCTAAAATTGATACTGTAATGATGACTACTAGGGTTCTCACTTTATATTCGATATTGAATAACCATTCAATATGGTAATAAATATCTATAACCGAACAGTAAATAAATATTCGAATGTAAAATATTGAGTGTAGCAGCACTTCAGGGGACCTGGAGCAGTGGACCGTTTCATCCAACAGAGGACGCTGTGAGCGCAGCTTAGTCACACCCGGTGCTCTCTTGACCTCAGTAAACAAAGAGTTTCCACTTCGAGCGGACATCAACAGCTCCGAATCATCTGAGGAGAGCTGTACCGTCGGCTTTTCATCCAAGTTATACGGCCGAGTGTAGCGGCGCTTCGTCAAGAGTTTAACCCCGTGTGACTGTGTTGTTTTCGGCAGGGTCTTAACCGAAGGGGCGAATAATAGAGCCTCTGTCTGTGCTGCAGTCTTTAGTGTTAGCCGGGCTGCTAACTCTATTCGTGTTGCTATAGCAATCAAACAGCCTGCAGTCCTTTAGCTTTATACTATGAGTGCGCTCCAAGTCTTTGGTGATGTTGCTAGTATTTCCCCACTTGGACGCAACTTCTCTCTGACAAAGATTGCATCGGGCCGAGTTTTGATTAACTTTGCTAAAGTGAGCCCAAACCTTCGAGCCCTTAGCCCTCACCGACATTCTTGAGCCGGACGGTAGTGTCATAACTACGTGACAGTTGAAGAGACATTTAGGTACCGATAACAGTACCATTTTTCCAGATTCTTACCGGTATTCGGGCACCAGCAATTAGGGACCGGTACATGAAAGTACCGTCCACGGTATACATCCCTAATAAGCAGACTCATCCAGAAACTTCATTATAGCTGGGGAGTTTAATCAGCTAGTTTAAATAAGTTTGTGAAATCGTGCAGTGTCCCACAACAGTTTTTGATTTCCTCACGCACATTACCTCATGTTTCAGTGTTTCCTCTACATTCATTTAGGAAGCGGGCCGCTCCTGCATTTTTAAACTGTTGATACACTACTGCTGCATCATGTCGCCGCCTTCACATCAGAGTCCTGCATTAAATCGGCTGTCGCGGGTGCTGAGGCAGATAACTATCTTGCCCATAGTTGTGTCGCTATGGTTCGGTTACATTCAATAAAATGCAATTTTCCTCTCCGCTCTGACAAATGCCTCCTCCCCCGCTCCTCTCGTGCAACACCGTTAAGCAGCTGACAACCAAACCGTCTCTCTGCAGGCAGAGTCCCCCACATGCAGTCTTTTTTAAGAGGCTGCTGCCACGCATGAGCCGAGGCGTAGTGGTGATTCAGCGACGCCAGAGCAGAGGCCACCTGAAAGTGTCTCACAACACTCCCTGTCATAGAACGAGCCGATAACTTCTGAATCGTTAATTCTCTTTATTAACAGACTCAAACAGCGTGTCATACAGTTAGCAGTTCTCTCTCTCAGTCTACACTTCCGTAACCCTCAGCCAATCCCCGGGCTCCCCCTTAGCAGCGTTAACACTACAAAGATCGTCTACTCTGAAGATGCTCACTCTGACATACTTCTATGACATTCCCTATGATTGGTTGCTGCCAGGCGACTACAGCCAGAAAGTTCAACACGGGGGACTCTGAGCAGCAGGGCAAAATCTGTGTGCGTGCTCTTCGGCGGCAACCGCTCCTACCGCGGCGGTCCAAACCGCGTGCTGTCTGCCGCCTGTCCCTCATTGAAATGACTGGAAGCGGCGCGTTGTGTGAAGGGGATGATAAAGACACACACACACTACACATACAGACATACACACACACACTAACACTCAGGCGGCGGATGAAGGAGCGACCATAACGGTAAAAAAATATAATTAAAAAAAAAAACAATTTAAACAAACATTAATGGATGACCTGAAGCTTACTAAACAGTCTCTCCAAACAAAGATCTCAGCATTTTTAAGCCAGCTTACCAAGAAGGGAAGCACAGCTAGCAGTGTAGGAAACTTTCAGCATGTAGTTTCTCCTTATTGTCAGTCACTTGCTATAACTTTATTAAGCATTCATCTTCTCTCCACCTGCTGACCTTACATGATTACATGAAATGTTACATTCTTCATGTTTTTTTTTTTATATACTTTTTATACTTTATGCAGTTTATTTTATTTTTTTGAGAATGTTGTTGTGTGCCCACAGTGCTCACTATTTATTCAGATCTAAATAGTCTTTAACTATGATATTATGGAGCATTTTTGCCCCCCGCCCCAAGGCAATGAACCTAGGGGAAACACTGTGTTTACGATAAAAAAAAGTGGTTCTACCTGAACTAAAACCTGCTTCTGATAAACTAATGAGGACTGAAAGACAGTTGTGACAAATACTTCATAAATAATACATATATTTACATTTTTAAAATTTTTATTTGTTTTATTTTGTAGGAATTTGCCTCAGTATAACACACTTTTATATTGTACTTGAAAGCTGCAGAGGAAGGAAAATAAAAGATTCATATGAAAAGAATGTTATCGTAAGTGTTTTTGTTCCATTCCTGCTTACAACTTTTTAAAAAGTTGTTCTATCTTTGCTATAATCCTCTTCTAATTTTCATCAAAAGAAGCACAAGTCACTGAATGACTATTTTTTTTAAGGTGATTTTGCATGTATTTTATGCAGTAGTAGCAACATACAATACATGTTTTCAGCTCTTGTGACTTCAGTACAAAATAAATACAAGCAACAAAAGGTCTCCTGATTATGTCTTTTTCTGCATGGGGATTACATTGACGTGTGTTAAGGAACAAATCCCTTGAAAGAAAACAAACGCCGAATAGGAAAGAACAGAATTTCAGATCATGAGGCAATGGCTACAGAAAATAAAGACTGAAATAATTCAGCTGTTGAAAATTGGAAAATCATTCACATAGATGCAACAGCAACAACAATCTAAACAGGGAAACAGTTGATAAGAGTAAATGAGTAAGATAACCTCTATTTTCTCTTTGGTAATATCAGCGATTACAACATATTCTGCTGACGCTGATCTGGACTCTGCCCTGATAATGCACTGGAATTCTGATTAAAGGACTCAAATGGTGCAAGCCATTTAAAACCACTTATTACCATGGAGCTAAAGATAAGGACCGCGCAAAGTACAGATTACACAATTGTAAGACTTTAATGCTGCATCTATTTTAATGGTCTTTTCTTTGCAAAGCAACTTAAATAAGTTAGACCCTAAGAGGCATATGACACCTCAGGCATGCAGCCTACATTAAGTTCTATTTTTATTCCAAAATGTCTGCTGTCATGCATGCATACTGTTCTGTAAAATACAGGGAAACAAAAGCACAGGAAAATCTTTTAGAGGAAACAGAGTACTTAAATAAAAGTGCCACAAGCAAACACTGTCAATTTAACACTGCTATGAATACAGCTTTGCTTTAAGTTTCTAAAGGCTATCTCTAATACAATTTCAAAACAAGCAGAATAAACCCCAAACTGGACTTTAAAAGTATGTTGGTTTGCAACTCAATTACGTTTCCATTTATCACAACATACGTAAGGAGAGCCTTTAATGCTTCTTGCAAAATAAATGCCTCTGTTTTCCTGTGAAACAGGGAAACCGAAGCTTTAGTCACCTTTGTGAGCCTCTCGTTGTCCCCAGAGGCAGCTCTGCACATTTCCAGTCCACGTTGATAATATGCAGCATATGCCTGAATAATTCATTGGCATTCTTCACCTGGCAGGCTGGTTCACACTGCCCCCCGGGAGGAAGAGGCACATCGCCTCCTCACTGCATCTGACAGACAGGGAAGCCAGTCGGGACAAAATAGAGGTGCTCTTCTGTCCACGTTTGACCTTGCTCTGCGGAAGTATTCTGCTCTTGTCAGCAAAAACGTGACCCCTGACATATCGACCAAATATAAATAATAGGGGTTTAGTTTCACCCCATTACATTGGAAATCTAAACCGGCTTCTATCTACCGCATTGCTACACACGACGAATAGGTTTGATTTGCTCTGTAAGGCATAATCCTTGGCCAGCCACGTCTCTGCAGGCAGGCTGGCCATGACATGAATACTGATAATCAAATAGACATTATTGCAGTTATTAAACTTCACCATGTATTTACATGAGCATAAAGAGAGTTATATTAGCTCAAGACACTCCTTTAAAAGGTAGCACACACGTCACATGAGCTATTGCCTCTGCAGCCCGCGGTAAAAGGTACAAAACCCGTTGAAAGGACGTCTCTTCTCCGTTTTAATACGAGCATTGACAGTTATCATCTGGTGAAAGACCACTGCATGTCACTGCGAGGGCTGGAATGGCGAACAATGAATCAACACTGAAAATATCGGCAAAATTATCGCCAGAATGAAGACCTGGTACTGCAGTTCAAACCAGGCAAGTTAAACAAGTTGTAGCAAGTATTCGAGATAAATGTTTTCAAAAAGGACAAAGTTGATGGCCAAAAGTCTGACTGCTACGTATGCTGTTGTTGCTGCCTCTACCACAGCGAACACGCAGGAAAGGCTATTGCAGTCTCAATGTTGATTCGAGCCAAAAAAAATGAAAAACATATAAGCCGCGCACACCGCGCATTGTGAATACTGTTTGTGACTTTGAGGAATAAGTACGTGGGACTAACTTACCTGTTTTCCAGCGCATAGGTCTGTGTAGGCAGATATTCTCCCGTGTAGCAGACGTCTTCACCACTTTCTTATAACTTGACGTTAGCTAGCAAGTCGGCTAAAGTGACAGAGCCCGCTGATCTGGTTGTGTGTGCGACCCCAGGAAAGGAAGAGAAAAAAATGGGTGCTCTGCTTAGTGAAGAATGGAGCTTGTAAGAAAAAAACATGATCACCAAGAATAAGACCTTCTTCGACGGCTTCTTCTTCACCACAATATGTCCTTATCTATTCGTCGAAAAGTTTTTCCTCATTTTATTTTGGCTTTGACAGCAGGACCAACCGCTGACGTCGACACGTACCCTCCCCCTACTTACACACGCCCCCCGGCAAAGGCTACACCCACGATGAACAAAAGCCCCATGTTGGCTGTCGGGGACTTTACTCTCATTTAATTTGGTATAGGACTTTAAAACGACCACACTAGTTGCTTTTACAGTGGACGCCCTTTCACTCAGTCTTTTACTGACTTACTCCTACAGAAACTGCATAATTTACCGTTTGCCTATTTCACATAGTTATTTGGTTTTGAAACCAATTTAAATAAAATACAATACATTAAATTAAAGCCAAAGTTTGATGATTAAAAATATCCCTAAAGCTGTACCTTAAGCGGGATAAGAAAGAATATGAGACAAAACCTACACATCTACACTATGTTTTTTATGTGTTCATATAATAATATGGATCTACTGGTCTGAAATAAAGTATCTATTTGAAACACAATACTATAGTAATGAAGTAGAAATATAGACATCAAACAATTAATCATGACAACCCAAAGATTATTTGAAAAATGTGTATAAAACATCTAATGTTTAAATTGTGACACAAGTCAACAGTAACAAGGTATGACATCAAATTATTAAGATGCTTATTCTGAATCATCAATAAATTAAAAGGGCTAATCATATATAAGCCCTTCATAAGGTGATTCTGAAATAAGTTAGAGGTCTTGCTTTATTTACATAAAACTAAACCGATTAAAGTAGTTCACTTTTCATGGACCAGGGGCCTGTTGCACAAAGTGGGATTCAGACATCCAGGGGTGCATTCTACGCAGCTGGCTAAAAAAGGCTGGGCTATTGCCGGTAAGTGTGGCTTGAATAAGCAGCCACTTTAATCTCAGCCACTAACGAGGCTCAGATGTTTTTGAGACACTTATTCTAGCCAGGCTGATGCAAGCGGCTAAGCGCTTCCTCAGCGGAACAAAAACTTATCATGAAGTTGGATGAGGAAAATTAAAAAAGGGCAACACGGTTGCAATTAATAAAGCCAGAGCCTGGCAAAGCATTGCCGACCATTTGTTTTTTAAATGAAACACTTCACTTCACCTCACTTCACGCACACGTCTGAAAGTTTAGATTTTCAGATGGCATGATTTCGACCACTGATTTAGTTTCTGTTGTGGCTGAAACCCTTTTTCTCACCCTGAAGTTTCTCACACTACTGTGGCCCAGAGGAGATCGATCTTGATGAAATGAAAGCTGTTCAAAACCTGCTGAAGAAGATGATTTCTTCTTTTATAGATACAGTGGTTACGGAAAGTATTCAGACCCCCTTAAATTTTTCAAATTTTGTTATATTTCAGCCATGACCTAAAACCACTTAGGTTCATTTTTTCCTCATTGATGTGCACACAGCACCCTATGTTGACAAAAACAACAGAATTGTATAATTTTTGAAGATTTATTAAAAAGAAAAACTGAAATATCTCATTGTCATAAGTATTCAGACCCTAAACTGTGACACTTGTTTTTTTTAACTGAGGCATTGTCCATTTCTTCTGATCATCCTTGAGATGGGTCGAGTCGACCTGTGTTTATTTGTATTAATTGGACTTGATTAGGAAAAGCACACACCTGTCTCAATCAGACCTTTCAGCTCACAGTGCATGTCAGAAGAAATGAGAAGCATGAGGTCGAAGGAACTGCCTGAGGAACTCAGAAACAGAATTGTGGAAAGGCACAGATCTGGCCAAGGCTACAAAATAATTTCTGCTGCACTTAAAGTTCCTAAGAGCACAGTGGCCTCCATAATCTTTAAAGGGACTGTGAGGAGTTTCTAAGTAATTACAAAAAAGTCTCACTTTTAGCTATATGCCTGATCGAAATACACACTTTAAGATGAGTTTTATTGCATCAAAATAGGTTATCTATAAATGCTATTCCTTAGCTTCGCGGTCGGGTCGGACAGGACTGGACTGGCCTGGATACTCAACTTCGGGAACAAGACAATTCAAACTAGAGCTAATTTTTATTATTTTATTATTTATATTACACGTCTTAGAGCACCGGGCTGTAAGTAGCGATATAAAGCCGGCTACAACTACGATACTAAGTTTTCCAAAAATTGCTTGTCACACATCAAAAACTACCGCTTAACTAGAAAGAGATATATTGCCTCGTCACTTTGCATCCTGTAAGTTGTTGAAAAAAGAAGTTGTAAAGCAATGCAGAGTTCTGAGTAAGGTCCGAGCTGCATTTATCAAAACAAACGCATGCGTTGGCTTCAGTCATGTCTTTGGTGCATTCCAGTTGTAGTCAGAAGTAGGAATTTCTGAGTTCCGAGTAGGAATCTGCAACTGGAACGTTCCCCGAAGTCGGAATTTCCTACTGGGAACTCAGTGAAACCTCGCCACCCCTGAGTTGACAATTGAAGATGGATGCCCCCAGTGTGAACAGTTATTTAAGCTCCTGTAATAATCAATTTATTTGCACTTCTGACTGGGGTGTGTCACTCTATATCAGCTGTATTCATAATATTGTTAGACTTATATTTACAAAAATGCTGCCACATCGATAATCACATTCTTCATGTGATAATTGTGAACAACAACGCAGGGCATGCTAACAGCAACTAACAATAGCCTAGATCGGCATGTTTTTTTCAACTTCAACTGGAACGCCGATAAGTCGGAGATGACGTCACTCCCATTTCCGAGGTTACTGGAACGCAGCATTACGACAGTCGCCGCGTGTGCTCATGGGTAGCAGAGTCTTTATATCGCCGGTAATAGATTCTCCTCATAGTACCTTTAAATGGAAGAAGTCTGGGACAACAGGAACTCTTCCTAGCCAAACTGAACCCAAAGAACACTGTAGCTGAACTCCAGAGATCCAGTGGGAGAGGGAGAAAGTTCAAGCAAGTCAACCATCACTGCAGCCCTCCACCAGGCAGGGCCTAATGGTAGACTTGCCCGTCGGAAGCAATTTCATAACATTATTTTGCTTATATTTATTATATTTGTTATATTGCAGTCCTTACCTAAAACCATTTAAGTTCACTTTTTCCTCATTAATGCACGCAAAGCACCCCATATCGACAAAGCAACAGAATTGTAGAACTTTTTGAAGATTTAGTTTTTAAAAAGACCTGATATATCACATAATTATAAGTATTCAGACCCTTTGCTCAGTACTGAGTAGAAGCACGCTTTTGAGCTAATACAGCCATGAGTCTTCTTAGGAGTGATGCAACAAGTTTCTCACACCTGGATTTGGGGATCCTATGCTATTCCTCCTTGCAGCTCCTCTCCAGTTCTGTCAGGTTGGATGGTGATCGTTGGTGGACAGCCATTTTCAGGTCTCTCCAGAGATGCTCAATTTGGTTCAAGTCAGGGCTCTGTCTGGGCCATTCGAGAACAGTCACAGAGTTGTTCTGAAGCCATCATTCATTATTTTAGCTGAGTGCTTGGGGTCATTGTCTTGTTGGAATGTGAACCTTCTGCCCAGTCTGAGATCCTAAGCACTCTGGAAAAGGTTTTTAGTCCAGGATATCTCTGTATTTGGCCGCATTCATCTTTCCTTTAACCCTTGTGCATCCCTTTAAGAAAGGCACCAAATAGGCCCCTAAGAATACAATTTATCAGCAAAGAAAAAAGCCAAAAATAAATTATGAATGAATGTATCTTTCCACTTTTTTTACATGGACACCTTCAGTTAGTTCAGCTGTAACCATGCATAACAAACTTTTATGGTGTTTCAAAGTTTTAACCAGTTTTTGTGAAAAAAGTTGACTTTTAAAAATACAAAAAAAAAAAACACAAATTACCAGAGCCTGGGAGTGTCAAAGATTGGTAGAAAAATTCATTTTGGCCATGTTTATTTTTTGTGCAAAGTCACATTTTGTATAAAAGGCCCCATAAAAGTCCCAAAGGGTAAAATTTATCAGCTAAGAGAAACTGCCAGAAATAAATTATGAATGAATGTGTTATTCCACTTTTTTACATGGACACCTTCAATAAGTTCAGTGGTAACCATGCATAAAAAAATCTTTATGTTGTTACAATGTTTTAACCCCTTCAATGCCAGTTTTTGTGAAAAAAAAATTGACTTTTAAAAAATACACAAAAACAAAAAACAAAAAAAAACACAAAAAGTGAAATATTTTTAGTCCATTGCATTAAATGTGTCATGTGTTTTGGGTGATTATCAGAGCCTTGGAGTATCAAAGATTGGTAGAAAAATTAATTTTGATGCATGTTTATTTTATGTGCAAAGTCACATTTTGTATAAAAGGCACAGTGTAAGAACTTTCACTTTGACTCAAGTTAAAAAAATTGATTCAACATTTTTCAATCAATTTTCTGTTGTTTTATGAACTTACTGCTTTTTTTGAGTAAGTACAACCTAATATTATTTACTCATGTAACAATATTAAGTCAACTCTACAAAAATCAGACAAGAAATTAGTTTGTATCAATGTAAAAAGAGGCAAGAAATTAAGTTACATTAGACCTAATTAAATGAGTTGCATTTAATCGATAACTTTAAATAAATCACTTAAAATGTACTAAATTTTATTAGTCTTTGGCAATTTTTTTTATTATTATCTTTAAGTTAACCTGCTTAAAAAATGAGTTATCTTCAACACATATTAACAAATAAAACAAGAGAAGGTCTCGTTTTTATTCATTTATTTATAATGCCTCATACAAACAATGGCACGACTATTTTCCAATGCATTGTAGGTTTTCACTTCAAGGACTTAACATGCTCCCAGAGCTTGCAGCTGGCTTCTGCTTAAATATCCAACATATGATTTACAGAGATTATTGATAACGAAAAGCTGTGAACACTACATCTAATGGTGTGCCATTGATGGTACATAACGAGTGCCAACATTGTTAGTTAAACTAGAATATGTGTACAGTTGTGCCCAAAAGTTTACACCCCCCAGCAGAATTTCAGATTTTTTGGCCTTTTCTCAGAAAATATGAATGGTAACACAAAAACCTTTCTGTCACTCATGGTTAGTGGTTGGGTGAAGACATTTATTGAAAAAAAAGATTAGTTTACTCTTTTTAAATCATAGTGACAACAGAAACTTCCAAATTGACCCTGTTCAAAAGTTTACACCCCCCAGTTTTTAATACAGTGTATTTCCCCCTTTAACATCAATAACAGCTTGAAGTCTTTTGTGGTAGTTGTGGATGAGGGTCTTTATTTTCTCAGATGGTAAAACTGCCCATTCCTCTTGGCAAAAAGCCTCCAGCTCCTGTAAATTCTTGGGCTGTCTTGCATGAACTGCACATTTGAGATCTCCCCAGAATGGCTCAATGATATTGAGGTCAGAAGACTGAGATGGCCACTTTAAAACCTTCACTTTGTTCTGCTGTAGCCAATGGCAGGTTGATTTGGCCTTGTGTTTTGGATCATTGTCGTGTCGGAATGTCCAAGAACGTCCCATGCGCAGCTTCTGGGCCGATGAGTGTAAATTTTACTCCAGTATTTTCTGATAACATGCTGCATTCATCCATCCATCAATTTTGACCAATTTTCCTGTGCCTTTGTAGCTCACACATCCCCAAAACATCAGTGATCCACCTCCATGTTTCACAGTAGGAATGGTGTACCTTTCATCATAGGCCTTGTTGACTCTCCAAATGTAACGTTTATGTTCAATAAAGTTACATAAAGTTCAATTTTGGTCTCATCACTCCAAATATCTTTGTTCCAGAAGTTTTGAGGCTTGTCTCCGTGCTGTTTGGCATATTGTAAACGGGATATTTTGTGGCATTTGCGTAGAAATGTCTTTCTTCTGGCGACTCGACCATGCAGCCCATGTCTCTTCAAGAGTCTCCTTATTGTGGATCTTGAAACATCCACCCCAATTTTTTTCAGAGTCCTGTATTTCAGCAGAAGTTGTTTGAGGGTTTTTCTTTGCATCTCGAACAACTGTCCTTGCAGTTGGAGCTGAAATTTTTGTTGGTCTGCCTGGTTTGGTTTCAACAGAATCCCTCTCTCTCCCCTTCTTAATTAGAGTTTTAACAGTGCTTCTTGGCATCCTCAGTTCCTTAGATATCTTGTAAAATCCTTTTCCTGTTTTATACAGTTGAAATATCTTTTCTCGCAGATCTTTTGACAATTCTTTTGCTTTACCCATGACGCAGAAACCAGAAACTTCAACGTAGCACTGAGTGAAAGATGCACGTGTCTGTCAGGAGCTCAGAAACTCACTGGGCTTTCATACACACACACAGATTACAAGCTAATAGATCACAGAGAGGATGGTTACCTTTAGTACACATTCAAACCCATTTGTGTCAAATTTTGTGCATGTTATCAGGTCAAAATCGCAGGGGGTGTAAACTTTTGAACAGGGTAATTTTTGAAGTTTCTGTTGTCATTATGATTTAAAAAGAGTAAACTAATCTTTTTTTCAATAAATGTCTTCACCATGAGTGACAGAAAGGTTTTTGTGTTACCATTCACATTTTCTGAGAAAAGGCCAAAAAATCTGAAATTCTGCTGGGGGGTGTAAACTTTTGGGCACAACTGTATGTGTGTGTGATCATGCATGTGTGTGAGAGTGCTAATATAGGAGTATCATCTGAACGTGCCATTGGAGGGTACTGGAGGTGAAATTTTAACATTTAACAAATGCAACATTTTCCTATGAACCACCCTCTTTTAAAACCCAATATATTTATTTCTGAATTCTCTTGAATGAGAAACATTTAAATGAATCAATCAAATCCATTAAACTTTTACTGTAGAAACATGAAATGGCTTGAATTGACTGTGCTGACAATCCAGCTCAACAGTCTAGGATAGAATTTAGCTTTTCAGGCTCAGGAACTTGGAGGACGACTTTGGGCGCATCACGTCAAGTCCCATCAAAAGTCTTTGGAATACCTCAAAGGTTCTGCTGAGTTGCGGAGGGTATTGAAGGTTCAATGCATACGTCATGCCCAAGAGTAGGCAGCATGCTCTGGGCAGATTGTCGAGGTCAGTCAGGACTGGGACTTCCTCAATAACGATGCCAGCTGCATCAGAGTTCTGACATATGTAAATCTTCGTGCTCTCCATTTTCATGTCCTCATGGACACTTGCCTCTGTTGCCCCTGTAAGACAAAAACACAAATGTGATCTGTCGGGTTTTAGTTTTGTTTTGTTATGTAAAAGAAATCTGATGTGCCATCAGATCAGTTTAGTGGTTCTGACATAAAGACAAACCTTTTACTTTCATAATAAAAAACACCCATATATACCAGAAATAAAGGAAAACTCTTTTGAATAAAATCAGTCTGAAAAACTTAAAGTAATTTCATAAAATTAATATTCCATATAAACTGTGAAATTTACATGGAAATTGGCAAAGTTTGATTTAAGATATAAAACCATTTAGCTTAAAAAATACAGGCAATGTTTTAGCTTTGAAGTAAATTAAGCCTAAAGCAATATGATTATCTTGTATTATGGCAATAAACACCAAAGAGGTATGTTTACTAAATAGCAGAAATTTTCAGATAAATAATAAACCGGTAAGAATGCAAATTTCTCTGCAGTCAGACACAGTTTCACATTTCTTGTCAAGAGTTTCATTAAGGAGTAAGGAGAATTGTTTATGAAGAACTCTTTACTTATGTTCTTCAGACAAGCAGATGTGAAATACCTCTCTTTCAAAACCTACTTTCACTGAAGTCAGAGATGAGCTCTTGTCCACACTCCCCCATGTACTCGATGAGGCATCTAATGCATGCATCTCTCTTCTTTACAACTGAGGCATCTGGGTCCTAGGGTTAAATAAAGTAAAACAGTTTATTATTGCAGGGATTTTCACAAATTTTCTTATTCATAAAACAAGATTCATCAAAAAAGCTGGGATACTGGCATACATGTCCTGTCCACAGGAACTATCATGCAATTAATTTTGTTAATCTCTCTTAAGTTAATATCAAATCTCAATAAAGTCATGACATCACACACTATTCCATCTCCTGAGTGGATTTTCAATTGCTTGTATTTTTTAAAAGTCCACTGTTTTCACACAAACTGGCATTTAAGGGGCTGATATTTTGAAACAAAATAAAAATTTGGTATGTATGGTGAGAGCTGAAGTTACTGAGAGTAGTAATGTAAAAATGGAATGATACATTAACACATATTTTTGGCAGTATTTCTTGTCAAATAAATTTCACCCTCAAAGGCCTATTTGGTGAGTTTTATACAAAATCTGACTATGCTCTAAAAGTCAACATGCATCAAAGTCATTTATTTTCCTACCAATCTTTTACACTCCCAAGCTCTGATAATCACTGAAAACACAATATGTTTTTCATGCAAAGGACTGAAAATAATTTACTTTTTGTGGGTTTTTTTTGTATTTTATAAAAGTCAACTTTTTTCACAAAAACTGGCAATTCAGGGGGTGTTAAGGAGGTAAGATGCTGCAAACCAGCTATGTGCCTTTATTGTAACTACATTTTTATGGTTATGTAAGGTGACATACTATCATTAAAATTCAACACAGTGTACTTTTAAATTCCATTTGCATTTTTGGAAAGTACAATTGTCCATTAATTTTCTATTCAAGGGCAACTCTGGTTTTTTGACACCTGGACCTTATTTATAGGTGTGTGCATGCTCATATACTCACTCAGACAAACATCGTGCAGCTCGGAGTCCTTCAGAAGTTATTTAGATCCAACCGATTTTAGCCGCACTTAGCAGGGGCCACGGCAAGGGAGCTTCAGCGCGGGACATGATCTCTGCAAAATCGCTCGTCTCTACCACAACCCGGTTTGTCATTGCAGAGAAATCCTCCAGAGTAGTCAGACATATATTCCTGGATTGATCCATAAGCGTGTCAGCCAGTCTCAAGTCCCACTCTGAGCAGCTAACACACTCCTCTTCTGTTGCTATAGGCGAACACTGTCCACAAGCGCACCACCAGTTAGCATGGAGTCGTGGACGTGCTCCTGTTTGATGTTCTCGAGCCAGCTGTTCGTCTCTCTTCCTCCGCATTCTTCTTTCATGGAGCTCCTCGTCCATGTACTCGGGCTCAAACCGATAAGGACAACCGTCAAAGTAGTCTGAGTCTTCGACATCAGATAAATATTCTGCCATGTTGCTCAGCAATGCCGGCAAAAAGTAAATCAGCTGTACCTTTGTGTCGCGTGGCTATGACATCATCAAAAGTTCGTTTACCAGGTCAGCTGACCCACCTGAAGACGGTAGACGAGCTGACTTTATGATAACACTGGTGATGGATGAAAAAATATAGTTGAATTGAGCAATTTTGCAGAGATTATGTCCCGCGCTGAAGCTCCATTGCCGTGCCCACCGCTAAGTGCGGCTAAATCGGTTGGATCTAAATAACTTCTGAAGGACTCCGAACTTCATGATGTTTGTCTGAGTGAGTATATGAGCATGCACACACCTATAAATAAGGTCCAGGTGTCAATTTCAAGACAATAGCCTGCTTGAGGACTTTCAGTCAGGATTTAGAGCTCATCACAGCACAGAGACTGCTCTAGTTAAAGTAACCAATGATCTACTTTCAGCTTCAGACGAAGGACTTCTCTCTATTCTTGTTTTGTTAGATCTAAGTGCTGCTTTTGACACCATTGACCATGATGTTCTTATACAGAGATTAGAGATGTTACTTGGGATTACAGGGACTGCCTTAAATTGGTTTAAGTCCTACTTATCTAATAGATATCAGTTTGTACACGTGAACAACAAATCCTCTGTGTACACTAAAGTAAGTTACGGGGTTCCTCAAGGTTCGGTGCTAGGTCCAATTCTCTTCTCTATATACATGCTTCCCCTCGGTGATATCATGAGGAAATACTCTGTTAATTTTCACTGCTACGCTGATGATACACAGCTTTATGTATCACTGAAGCCAGGTGAGACAAACCACTTAGTTAAACTAGATGCCTGTTAAAAGGACATCAGAACCTGGATGGCCAGAAAAATCTCCAAAAGTAGTATGGGAGGTAGAGCCTTCAGTTATCAGGCTCCTCTTCTCTGGAACAATTTACCAACCACAGTTCGGGAGGCTGACGCTCTCTCTACCTTTAAAGGAACACTACACCCAAACAACAATTTGGCCTCATTTTCTACTCACCCTCATGCTGAGCAACACTCTGGAGCACTTTTTTGATGTCTCAAATGCAGCCGGGGGTCCGGGGGGATTTTCGCTGTCAACAAACGTCCATCTAACAGGGGACGACGGAGCCCGAAGAAAAAGGTCCATAAAAGTCCACAAAAACGTGCCTATTTTCCTTCATACTGCTCGTCCGCTGTAATCCAAGTGTCCTGAGCAGGTAACGTCCATAATTAATTCGAAACAAAGTCATTTAGTACATTTTTCGAGCCTAAACAGTGCTATAGCATACTTCCGCAGTGCACGTCCACGCGCGCTCCCTGCACTACGTAAGCCGCGGCAGACCAATCCAGACGGCTTCTGAAAGACCCTCCTGAAAATGAGATGTAGCATCTCAAGAGGCTAACCTCTAATAAATCAGACGACAGGTTTATGGTTCATGGATCTGTCCCTAACTTTAGTTCTTACTTTAGTCCACTTGTCTCCTCTTACTTATAGTGTTTATAGTGACTATAAACATGTTTATGTAATATAACAGGCCAGTTTTGCCTCACCTGTATCAGCACCATCAGCAAATAATAATAATAATAATGGATTTTATTTATAACGCATTTTACATTTGTGGGCAAATCTCAAAGTGCACAGTAGGAAAAAAAAACAATAATAATAAAGACAATAAAAACAGTCAGCAATAATAATAAACAACATTAATCAGGAAAAGCAATACGGAATAAAAAGGTTTTTAGTCCTTTTTTAAAAGAGTCCACCATGTGTGGAGCCCTGAGGTGGTTGGGGAGGGCGTACCACAGACGGGGAGCAGCAGCCTGGAAGGCCCTGTCGCCCATGGTCCTGAGCTGAGTCCTGGGCGGGCGCGAGACGGTGCTGTTGGCCTGACCGGTTCTGGCTGAATTGTGTGGGTGGAGGAGTTCAGTGAGGTAGGTGGGGGCTGCACCGTGCAGACAGTGATGGGTGTGAAGGAGGATTTTAAATTTAATGCGGAGGTGAATGGGTAGCCAGTGCAGAGTGCGAAGGATGGGGGTGATGTGGTCATGTTTACGCACCCTCATCAGGACCCGGGCAGCGCTGTTCTGAACATACTGAAGCCTTTGGAGCCTCTTGCCCGGGATTCCGATGAGGAGTGCGTTACAGTAGTCCAGCCTGAAGGTGACAAAGGCATGGATGAGCCTCTCTGCAGCGGACGGAGAGAGATGGTTGGAGTTTGGCAATATTACGAAGTCGAAGAAGGAAGTTTTGCAGATGTGGGTTATATGGTGTTCAAAGCTAAGATGGGGTCAAACCTGACACCCAAATTAGTGACTGAGGAGAGAGGGAAAGTTGTGGCGAGAAAGGAGACAGCGGAAATGACTGATGAATGAAGCTGGTGTGGAGTGCCAATGTGGATGGCCTCTGTTTTGGAACTGTTTAACTGTAAGAAATTTTTCACTCATCCAAGCCTTTATCTCTCCTCCAGGCA